>VXBB01024251.1:447406-460914 GCA_013399915.1 Illadopsis cleaveri | reverse complement strand
CTGCCGGGGTGGGTACAGGGGGCCAGGACTGTGAGTGGGCAGTGGGCAGGAGACAGAGCCTGGAAGGCTCCGGGTGAGAGGGTGGGCACGGGGGTGGCACGGGGTGGCACCAGGAGGAAGCCGTGCATTCAAACACACACGCAAAGGTCCGGGAATATTAAACTGCATTGCAGATAAATCCCCAACATAAATATGGTGAGCTGCTCTGCCACGGGGGGGCCCAGCAAGGAGATTTATAGCCCAGCAATTCCCACGGTGGCCCCCTGCAGTGCCTGGGTACTCTGGCCCCCCGCGGCCGTCCTGCCTGTCCTGCTCAGGGGTGCCCTGCTACCCTCACCCTCCTGTGCCAGCACACCCCTGGGTGCTCAGAGGGGGCTCTGGGTCTCCTGGGTGCTGGGGAGGGACAGCACATACTGGGTGCTGTGGGTGCTGTGCCGTGGCATGGAGCCCTGCTTGTCATGGCACAAGTGGCTCAGTGATGTGGTACCTAATGTCTTGTCCTGTGGGCACGGTGGGCTGGCCCCAGGCACAGCTCTCAATGCCTGGGGCTGCTGAGGCTGCACTTTCCTGTGCTGGGGTGCTGGGCATGGCCTGGGCATGGGGCCTTCTGCAGCAGAGACACAGCACCACGGGCACAGGCAGTGGCACACATGTACATCACATGTACACCCACACACACTGACATGCACCAGCACAGACACACACTCTATGTCTACACACACATTCCCACATTCAAGCATTCCCTGCCATCCACATGTACCCTGGCACACTAAACACAAGCTCAGGTGTTGCAGTTCAGCTTTCATGGGGCACATGCCAAGGTAGAGAGGATTATGAATCCCACAAGAAAGATGCCCCAAGCTCGGGCATCCCAACCAGCCAGGTATCACCAACCCCAGTGGGACGCAAGGGCACCCAGTCAGGCTGCTTCATGGGTGGGCACAGGGAATCCAACCCTGCTGCTCATGAGGGTGCTGGCTGGAAGATAGGGGCATGGGACTGGGTGCCACACACCGGCTTCCCCATGCCTGCACTTACTCAGCCCCGAGACACACTTGGTACCTTGGTTGGAGCATGATGGATGCACATGGGGGGCGGGGGAGGGCCTGGTGTTATTAACAGCCCTGGGTATTGCTCCAACAGGGCTGTAAAAATTAAAGGCGTGTGGATATAAAATAATGGATAAATCTGAGCTGGCCGCAGAGCGCTGCGGTGTCCCGCAGGTGTTGGCATCTCAAAAAGCCAGGGTACAGCAGGTGTGGGATGGGCACCTCTGTGTAAATATGGGACATGAGGCAGTGCCTGCACCCACTTCCAAATGCTGACTTTCCCCAAAAAATCTGCTGAGTGCTTTGAGAGGATGTGCAGGCAGTGGCAACCTGTGGAACTGGTACTCTGAGGCAAGCAGCTGCCGCTGGAGCTGGGATGGAAGAGTTTACCCCTTTGCAGACTGGGCTGGGGAACAGGACACCTGCTTCTGGATGCCCAAGCGCTGCCCAGCTCACGCACACCCAAGAGCAGGATACGTGCCATGGGGCCAACACACCCAGAGATCACCAGGTGGGTGTGACTATCCCGTGGCCCAGTGCTCTGATCCCGAGCAGGCCCCAGGCAGCACTCAGCTCGCCAGCCCCACTCCACCCTGCCCATCCCGCGGGCCACCCCGCCGGCATCCTCATTTTCCCCAAGATTAGCCGCGGCGCGGGAGCCTCCGCGCATCGCCAGCAGGTGACAAATAAGATTTTTCCACTCTCCCGAGCACGCGGCATGGGTCTGTCATTGAAAATGCAAAGCAGCGCCGTGCCAACCTCCGCCACCCGCCCTCACCTCTGTCAGCCCCTCAGTGCTGAGCACCCACCAGATGAATCCCTCCCACCATCACCACTAGACCCCCGCTCCACCCGCTGTGCTCCCTCGGCAGTGCTGGGGTGCAGGGCATGGTGCCTTCACACCCAATGAAATAGGGCAGGTTCCCAGGGGGGTTCTTAGAGGGGTGCTAGTTTGGGAGTGTCAGCCTGGGTGGGCAACACGGCCTCATGGTGTCCTTTGGGTGCACTCACATGCCTGGTGGAGGTTGGCACCAGACTGGCCCTTATAGGAAACATTTGGCCCAAGACTTGCCTGTTTAAGGTGGGCATCCCTCACAAGTCCCACCTCAAGGAGCCCTATCCCCAGCACCCAAGGCGGGTGCACGAGAGTGCTCCACCCCACAGCTGGGTACATCCACCCATTACCCACAACTCTCACCCACGGACTCACCTTTCCCAAACTCCTCAGTCCCCCCATAACCCAGCCCCAAACCCTCGGTTTCCCCCAGCTCCAAACCTGGCATCCCATTACTGCCATGCCCCCAGCCCAGAGCAAGGCACTCCCCCAGCCCCACTCCCCTTGCCGCCGCGGCGTCTCCCCTCCGCTATTGTCAGAGGGTTGCCTCTGCCTCTGTCTGCGAAATTAATTCGGAGGTGGAGAGGGAGAATTATGTAAAGTGTGGTTATTCTGGAGCGGCGGGGGAAGTGCGGCTGATGGCAAAGTGCCTTTTTGTGTGTTTAATATGCATTTTTTTCCAGCGGTGCATTTTCAGGCTGGTAATTTGCTGTCTTTTCAGACCCCGATCAGTATCATTTCTCTGGCAATGACAGCTTTTATTTGCACTGAAATGAATGCTGCAAAATTTCCAAGAAATAGCCGAGGCCCTGTTGGCTGCCCACCCCCGCAAGGCCGGGGCATGGGCACCCACCCCCTGCAGCCCCCCGCCCACGGCCCTGCTTGGCAGTGAAGTCCTGGGGTTCTGGGCAGATGTGTGTGCCAGTCTGCACACCCCAAGTTTACAAGGGTGTGTGGTTCCCCAGCTCCCCCTTCCTGGAGCCCAGTGTGCACATCAGTGTGTCACACCTAGGGGTGGGTACCTACACCCACACCAACCTGTGTGCACACACAGACACCCCTTGTGCACCTGCACAGCCCCCAGCACAGCACCCCCTCACACGTGCACATACAGACACACTCTCTCCTAGTTTATGCATATCCCTGACTCAAGATGTACACATACACACACACACTCCCCTCTTTGTGTGCTGGTGGGCCCCCTCCCCACTTTGTATCCCCCTCAGACCTTGGCATAGCACCCCTGATCCAGAGCACTCAGCCAGCAGGAGGGTTTGGGGGTCCCCCATTCACCCTGCTCTACACCAGCACAGCCCAGAACTCAGGGAATTCAAGGCACGGAGGGGGCAGGCACAGATGGGTGCTCTCCTCACGGCCCCATTCCCTCTGGGCACAGACAGCAATAGGTGGGAGTCTGGAGGAGATGCAGGGGTGTGAGTGTGGCTGTTTGTCTGCACCTCTGGCTGTTGGGAAGGAGGAAGAATGCTGTTTGTGTAGGTGTGTGCCGCGTGGGCGTTGCGTGCCAGAGCTGGTTTGCCGGAGCTGCGGTGCTGCCTTTGCAGCGGCCATGATGCTGCATGTGCACACCTGGCTGTGCATGTGTGTGCCCGTGACAGCCCCCTGCCCATGACACGGTGTGTGTGTGACAGTGTGTGTGCAGTGGTGCCATGGACACACATGTCCATGTCCGTGTGTGGGCATCTCTGACTGGGACAGCAGCCGTGGCTGTGCCCAGGCACGTGGCCCAGGTGTGGCACAAATGGTGTTGCAGGGTGCCCATGTATGTGCAATGCTGCATCCCCCTACAATGCTGTGAGGGGCTGCACGGTCCTGAGCTTGGGGTCCCATATACCCCCAGTTCTGGGTCCCCAGCTGCAGAGGTGCTGGTGCCTGGCATGGCCAAGGTTAACTCTGCTGAAGCCCTTGGGCACAGTGAGGGGAAGCTTTAATTTAATGAAGTGTGAGGCTTTTTATGGGCTTTTAATTACGTGGTGATAATTAACATTATAGGCCTCCGGTCCCGCTGGTGCCAGGCTGCCCTGTGCCAGCTTCCAACTGTTTGTAAATAAATCCCGCCGGATGTGTGGTGCCCACCCCAGGGCACCCAGCTCCTGCAGCAGAGAGCAAACCCAGCCTCAGCCCTCTCCTCCCCAGCCAGGGCACAATCCACTGCAAAATGTGGGTCTCCATAATTTTTCCCCCGAGCTGCACCCAACCACCTGGATTTTTCCAGCCCTCTGCCTGATCAGAGCTGCCAGCCAGCAGCGCCAAGTTTGGTGAGAGCAGGCACAGGCAGCAGTGCCACACTTGTCACCCCTGTTGGAGCCCAGCCTGGCCGGGAGCAGCCCCCTGTGCTGGGGCTAATAGGAAGCCATCCATCAGGCAGCACTGGGCACACTGCCCACCCACCAGGCACCCGATGGATTTATCGCCCAGCACCCAGGCAATTTCCTCTAATCAATAAGGGAGGGCGGGGGGCAAGGCCAGCTTCCCCCTGCAGGTCATGATGGGTGTGGGGAAATAACAATGCCCCAAGAAACAGGTCAGGAGACCCAGGTGTGCGTGTGGGTAAGGATCCCACCACAAATCATTTCCCCATTTCCTGCCAGGACCAGGGCATCAGCACCCATAGGGGTGGGGGGACTACAGGTTAAAGGATCTGGATGGCCCCCATCTAATAGCACTGGGGGTACTGAGCAAGATCCAGGGTGCCATACACTGCAGCCATTAGGGCCAGCACCCGGCTGCTTCCCCCACCCACCCAGCCTCACACAGAGCCCAGGCCTCCAGGCTCCCTTCCCCCACCCTTTCCCATTTAATTTTTCCTAATGAAAGGCAGGAGGATGGCGGGGAGCTGGGGCACCAAGGTCGAGGCTGCCTTTAATCAATCCCCGCTGCTGGCTGGGTGCCCGGAGGAGCTGGAGGAGAGGATGGGGGCTGCGGCAGGGGAGGAAGTACAGAGGGGGCTGCAGGGTGCAACCAAGGGGCTCCCAGCAGACAACTGGGGCACCCAACGCTTGGCCCCCCAGGACCCTGCTATGCCCTACCCCAAAGAAAAGGCACTGTGAATGCACCGTGCTGCCAGTCTGGCCCCAGAGCTGTGCCAGGATCCTGCTAGGGCAGCTTTAATCCTCTGCAGGAGACATCCCCAAAAATCAAACCCCCTCCCTGCACCCACCTCTCACTGTGGGGCACCCTCTTTGCCCACCAGGATGGAGATACTGGGGCCAAGCTCAGGCTCGGGCTGCTGAAGGCACTGGGCAAAGGAGTGTGCAGGGAGCTGGGAGTCACCTAGAGCTGTGTGCTGGTGACAGCACTCACCCCGTGCACCAGCACGGTGGGGCCCAGCCCTCGGGTGAGCAGCTCCAGCTGGTGCAGGTAGAGCGGGTACAGGCTGGTGTCGGCCGGCGGCCGCGGCAAGTACAGGAAGCGCACGGTTGGGGCGGGGCTCTGCTCCAGGACCAATTTGTTGGCCGCACACACGTACTCATCTGACACTTGGGCGGTGTTGGTTGGGAAGTTCACGACCCCTTCCTCCTCTTCCTCCTCCGCTGGCCCTCCTGGGGATCCCTGGCAGGTCTGCCAGTGCAGGCGGGTGATGGCATCCCAGGGCACCAGCTGGATCTGGGCCTGGATGCGCAGGTCCTTGAGGAGCTGGCGCAGCTTCTCCTCCTGGGCATGGGGCATGGTGCCTGCCTCCACGCACANGCGGGGCTGGCGGCCCGCCGCAGCTCCCAGGCCTTGTCCAGGCTCTCCAGCTGCCGGGCCAGCAGGACATTGCGAAGCATCTTCAGGGCGTCAGCCACAATGCCCACGTACTCCCGGGCTGACAGCAGTTTGGGAGCGGTGGGTGTCCGCAGTGGGGGGAAGCCCAGGGGGACCTCCTCACGGGCGCTGGTGAAGGCGGGGTGCCGGGCTAGACCATCCTGCGGTGCCTCGTCATCGTAGAAACCCAGCACCAGGGTGTTGGGGCGCATCCCGCCTGCCAGAGAGACCGTGCCAGCCCAGCTGAGCAGAGGCAAAGGTCTCCACCAGCCTTCCTGGCACTGCAGGTGTCAATAAGCCACAGCTTGACTTTGGCATTGCTCACCCTGCTGATTTCGGACCCCTCAGGATCACACCTAGATGTCTCCAAGACCTGACTCGATTTTCGCACTGCCCACCCAATACCTCTCACACTTGGCTTTGGGACTGCCCTTGGCGTATGTCATCCAGCCATCTTCAAACCCCTCAACACTGCCAACAGTGACACTTCCAAACCCCAACCTGCCTACAGCACCACTCACCCCAGATGTCTCCAAGAGCAAACTTGGCTCTGGCATTGACCATCCAGGTGCCTACAAACCCCTTGGCACTTCTCAGCCCACAGTGACAAGCAGGATGGACCCTCAGGCACCACTTACCAAGGCCAGAGGTGAAGAGGAGCTGCCGGACACCGTGCCGCACTGAGGGTGCAAGGGTGAGGCTGACAAAGGCCTTGACATTCAGTTTGTCCACCAAGCTCAGCCATGACTCCTGCTGGGGCTGCAGTGGGTCTGAGGGCAGCATGTCTGGGTGAGGGGGAAAAACCAGCATCAGTGGGACAGATATGCCATATTGGAGCTAACCCTGGTGTCCACCCCTGCTGCAAAATCCTGTGCCCACCCCAGCACCCATGAGAAGGAGAGGGGGATGCAGATGCTTACAGAGAGAAATATAAAATTATACATAAATGTATAAAAAAACCCCAGGCAGCCCCATCCCCACTCCCCAATTTCAGGCCATTAGTCACCACAGCAACAGCAGGGAAGGGGGAACAGAGCCTGTGCATCAGCCATAACGTGTGCCAGGGAGAGCACACGTGTGCAAACCAACACACACGAGGGTGCAAACACCCCCAAGGCACCTGGACACACAGCAGCAGGCATGAGGTGAGGACGGACACAGGCACACACGTGTGCATGGCTGTGCTGAGTGTGTGCCCATGTGTGTGCTGAGTGTGTGCAGGTGCTAACCTGGCTGGCACATGCCTCATGTGCACGCCAACACCGACACATGCAGGAGCCCCACGTGCACGTTCAGGCATGGACACTTGTGCCTACGCACGTATATGTGTGTGTGCACAGGAGACATGGGACAGACACAAGTCACTGATGTCCCCCATACCAGCCAAGCCCGATGTGCCACACGTGTGCCCAAAATGCTGACACTCCCCAGTCATCAACTGGGCAGCAGTGTCAATCCAAGAAGCCCGGGAGGCCCCTGGCACCACAGCAAAATGCAGAGGCCATTAGCACAGGAGACAGTGAAGATCCTCACCCAAGTCCTGCAGCTCCACATGGCCCAGGACATAGAGGCCACTCTTCTTGAGATCATTGACAAAGTCGATGAGGCGGGGGCTGCCTCGGGGGTTCTGCACCATCAGCAGCATCTGCGGCCGCCAGAACTTGACATGGTCCTTCCGCACATCCAGCATCAGCAGGTACTTCCGCACCTGGAGGACAGAGGGAGGGGAACAGATGAGGAACCCTTTTTGTTTCACCAAACCACCCCCTAGGGATGCCAGTCCTGAGGACATGCTGCCCAGGACACAGCTGAGCTGTCACAGGGACACCAGCTTTCCACCCCATAAGGAGACAACATGAGGACAGGGCTTACCTGATGAAAGATGAGGGCCTGGCTGATGTAGCCCCAGGTGCTGCTGGGTGAGAGGTAGTGAAGGGCAAGGAGGAGGAGGAGGAGGAAGCCCAGGCTGGCCGAGGCCGACACAGGGCTGATGAGGAACATCATGACGCAGCAGCCTGCAATGCCCAGCAGGCACGTGTGCCAGGTGAAGTACCGGAAAGTGGGCCTGCAGCAGGGAGGAGGGGACACCTGCTATCGTGTGGTGCCCATGTTGCCTGTAGGGAGGGCACAGCAAGGGGAGCTGTGCCAAAGGGCCACACCAACCACCCCCAGTGATTCCGCTGTGCCAGCCCAGGGCATGTCGGGCACCCCATGCACCTGGAGAAGAAGCTATGGAGGGGAGATGGGATCTCCCAGGGCACTGGGCAGCCTGTGCTGCCAGCCCTGGGCAAACAGGCAGTGATGGCCATGGGGCTGGCACTGTCCTGGCACACCCAGGTAGTATTGAGGAGCACATGGCAGCATCAGCAACCATGGTGCCCACTCATTCTGGTGCAGGGAGGCAGAGGCAGGGAGGCGAGAAGCTGTTATTTTCTCTAATTGCTGTTTTTCCTGAAAGGTAATTAAAATCCTTTTCCGCTGTGCTTGATGGAGACCTCAGTGAGGGGAGGGGGACGGCACCAGATGTGGGGTGGGCGAGGGGCTTGTTGCTACCCATCCCAGCAGCCTCCCCCCAGGCACTGATCCTGCCCCATTCCGTGACTAGCCAAGGAAGCAGCTGGGCAGGGCGGATGGGGGCCAAGCCACAGCCTGGCACAGGCATCAGCTCTCCCTTGGGAATGGGGGCTCTGGGGGACTCCCAGGCATTGCCACCCAGCCCTACTTGTGCAACACCTCTGCCCACCTGGGAGACTCTCCCTGCTGTGGAGTCAGCATCCTGCACTGAGGGTGGTGGGCATCACTCAGAAGGGAGATCAGCCTCCCCCCAGCCATCCCCTGCACGCCAGATTTGGGCAGCCCTACCAGCCCAGCCTCACACCAGAGTACCCCACACCCTGCACCCCAGGCTGGGGCTGCCTGCCACACATACTTCTTCCTGGAAGATATTTTCTCCTCCTCCCACCCAGAATCCCCCTTCCTCCCTCCCCCTTCTCTGTTAGTTTAATTAGCACTAATGGAAAGTGGGCTCCATCACTGCTTGGCAAACTGCCCGGGGGATGCCGGCCGGGCACAGGCTATAAATTACCTCTGGAAAGCCTAAGGAGAGGGGGTGGGTGGTCCCCAGTGGTGCTGGATTTATCTGTACCCAGTCAGCAAAGCAGTGCCAGTGCACGAGAACCGTGCCAAGCCAGTGCCATTCCACGACCTGTCCCCTTCTCCCTCCTCAGGGATAGGGGTGTGTCTGCCCCTCTAATGCCCAGGAGAGGGGTGTTCAGAATCTCTGCCAATCATCTCATCATAAATCTCAGGCACAGGATGGCAGGGGAATCACAGATAAAAGAATGGAGGGATGGGTGCCTGCCAAGCATCTCAGCACAGCCTCTCTCCCCTGTGCCAGTGGGTACCTGAAGTTGGGGGCCGAGGCCCATTCCAGTGCCAGGCAGGCCAGGTTGACAGTGGCATAAACCAGGAGGAAGAAGGTTGTCACAACACTTGCGATGGTGTTGAGCTTCCCAGAAAAGAGCACAACCTGCAGAGAGCACAGGGTGAATGCACACCACATGCATGTGCCCAAGCCATCCCTGTCCACTTGGGGTGTATCCCAGGGGTATGATGGGTAAGGGTACAGACAGGAATCCCTTTCCCTTTTTGTGATTTATCCTTAATTTATGGGATACCTCCCATCTCAGGGAGGGAAGGGCACAACTGCAGCAGGACACCCAGGGCAGGGGGGCTGGGGGAGGAATCCCAAGGGGCAGGGGGATGTGCCAGGCTCCACAGCACCCAGCTCAGGTGACAACCAACCTTCACCCAGTGAGGCCAGGAAAGAAGCATTGCTGACAAACTCACCTGCACCACCAGCCAGGAGAGGATCACTGCCATCACTGGGTTCCCACTGGCAGATGTCTTCTTGGCCAGGGCCAGTGCCCGGCCTGCAAGGCAGAGCGCGGAGGTTGGGCTGGGACACCCCAGTAGGCAGCCACAGGTTCAACCACCAGCCAGGAGTCCCATCCCCACCCTGAGTGCTGGGGCGGGGGCAAATTCCAGGGCTTGCAGGTGACGTAAATGGGCACACACCAACCCACAAACCATCACCTCCACACCACAAAGGGAGTTCCCTGGTGTCAAGGCCAGTTCCCTGCAGGAACAACTTGCAGAGTGGGCTCCAACGAGTGCCAGTGCACTCTGGGGACTCACCAAAGAGATCATCCCGAGCCAGAGCGTACAGGATGCGGGATGCCCCAATGAGGTTGCTCATGGCTGCAGAGAGAGTGGCAGCATAGATGCCCACAGTGACCAGTGGTGGGAAGATACTGATGTCACGCAAGAAGCCATAGTCTTTCTGCAGGAGGATCCTGGAGAGGGACACAGACACACTGGCATCCATCGTGGCCCAAGCCAGCATGCTCTGGCACCAGGCACGGCCTGGCATGCGGACAGGTGGCTGTACCTGTTGCAGGTGGCACACATGAGGAAAGCCAGCAGGTTGTAGACGAGGTAGGTGAAGAGCACAGCAGAGATGGTGCCCCGTGGGATGGAGTAGCTCGGGCGCTTCAGGTCCCCTGTGAGCAGGAGCGGGCAGCATTAGTGCCCACAGGCACAGCTCACCCCTGATCTCTCCCAGCCTCAGGCCCTGTTCCCAGCACCACCCTGCCAGGCACCTCCTGTCCATACCTGACATGTTGGAGCCTGCCATGATGCCAGTGCAGCCGTTGAACATCACTGCAAACACGGAGCTGAAGCTCATCATCTGCCCAGTGGTGTAGTCCACCCCATACTTACCTGCAGGACACATGGACAGGGGCTGTGACAGGCTGTCCAGGGTGGCACAGCCCCCACCACATGCCCCCTCCTCGATGTCCCCACATACAAACTACAGGAGAAACCACCCTACTGAACCTGCTTTGTGCCCACAAGCTGCCCCCACCCTCCAGCAAGCCCCATGTGATGTGGCAGTGCCAGTGGGCACGGCAGGCAGGGGGGGAAGCCTCTCCTCACCGCCCAGGTTGTCTCGCAGGGTGCTGAGGGAGAAGCCGGTGAAGAAGCCATTATCAGTCTCAGTGCCATTGCGGTTGGGCAGGTGGATGGGCACACTCAGGGGCCGTGTGGCGAAGAAGCTGACAAGGATGGTGCCCAGGACAACTGCGACGATGAGGAAGATGAGGAAGGTGGCCTTGGCGTAGATGGAGGCACCCACAAGGCACACGAGGAGGCAGAGTGCCAGCAGCACGGTGCCGTAGAGCAGCTCATACCAGTAGCTCTGGGGCAGGACGTGGATGCCGGAGCCTGCTTCTTGCCCTGGGCAGAGACAAGCCAGGATCAGCAAGGCTCAGAGGGGACATCACTGGGAGCTGAGAGCTACCAGCATTGTGTCGGGCATGACGGGCACCAACTCACTGGCCAGAGGGCTGGGTGAGCCATGGCTGGCTATGCTGGGCATGGTGCTTGGCACAGCACTAGGGCTGCCCAGGTAAGGGACACCTGCAGTCCCCTGTCACCACACAGGGCAGTACTCACCAGGTGGGATCCCAAAGCTGTCCACCACTGCCTCCACCAGCCCCAGCACATATAGGGCGCTGCCACACACATTGGCCAGAAAAAACATGATCCCGATGCTGCCCCCAAACTCTGGGCCCAAGGCACGGCTGATCATATCTTGCTCGAGTCAAGGGAAGACGTCAGCAGCACAAACCACCATCAGATGCTCCCACCCCTCTCTCCCAGGCCAACAGGGTCCCAGCCTCAGCGTGCCCCAAGGCCACTGCGTAGTCACTCAGCTTTGTCCCACATGCCCTGTCCCAGCAGCACCCACAGCAAAGGATACAGTAGGCTCCTCCAGCATCCAGTGCCCCGTTGGTGGCAATGGCACACACAGACAGCACCGTCATGCCAATGATGAAATATGCCACTGCAAACATGGCCAGGGCCTGGTACAACCCAGCATGACCCACCACAAACCCTGTCAAGGATGGGAGAGGCCAGTATGCCCATTAGCTGAGCACGGACAACCTGCAAGGACAGAGTCCCTGGGCACTGCCACCACACAGACCTCACCCCACTGAGGCACACGGCCATTCCCATCCCTGTGCCCACAGCTTCCCCCAGGACCTGCCAGCCCCGTCCATTCTAGGATGAGGATGCTCCCACCTCCCACCCACAGCAGCACCCACCAGTGTCTCCCTTCCTCAGGGTATCTCCATCTTTCAGCCGGGTCTGGCCCTGGTGTGCCCAAAAACCAAACAAACAGGGAAGGGGCTCTGCTCTGGGACTCCCGTGCCCTGCTGCCACCCTTGTTCCCCAGAGTGGGGAGTCAGGAGCTCCTCACAGGGATCCCGTTGCTGCCCCGCTTGCCTACAACACAGCAGGAAGTAGAAGCAGTCCGGGTGACCCTGCCAGCCACGGCACCGCTCCCAGGGGTTGTGGGTGGGTGTTGCCGAAGAGAGAGGGCCCAGAGCCCCCCCGGTCCTGCCCGCAGTGACGAGAGTGATCCTGCCTGGCGACACTGCGGGCAGGAAGGGGATGCCCGCGGCTGTGGGTGATGCCCTATCTGAGCCACAAGCCAAGCCGCGGATGTGCCCGCGGGAGAGGCAAGGGGGGGTGACCGGGGCACCGGCACCGCAAGGAGCCCTTGGGGCGACAGGCTGGCTTTGGGGGCACCCGCTGTGGTCCCCAGAGAGCCGGAGGGGATCCGAGTGCCAAATATAAAGATGGGTGGGGGTGTTGAGGGAAATAAAGGGATGCCCCAAAAGCACTGTGGGCGTAAGTAGGAGGGGCTGCCAACCCAGGAGATCTGGGGAGCGTGTGAGGTGTGGGGGAAGTGGGGAGTTGACAGGGAGAGCCTTGGCCCCCCCAGAGTGGGAAAGTTCCTCTTCCTGGCAACTCTTCTTCCCCTCCACCCGATACATCCCCTACAGCCCCGCGGTCCCTGGGGAAACACAGCCCCGGACGGGTCAGGCAGGGAGTCGCCGGTGCCCGCTGTGGGGTTCGGGGGGTCAGAGCCTGTATGAAGACCGCCAAGCAGGGGAGTGGGAAAGGGGTGAATGATGACAGGGGAGCGCCGTGCCCCCAGCTTGGGGGGTCTCCCAGACAGGGGAATGGTCTCAAGGCCCAGCAGGGCCCCCCGGGCACGCAGCCAACTCCCGCCCTGGGCTTTTCGTGGGCGGAAAGCGAAAGAGGAAAAGCTTTTCCCGTTCCCGGCCCAGGGCAAACATTACCCGCCCCCGCCTGCCCCGGGCCATACTGGGGCACCTACCCCCTCCAGGGCCCCCCTAAAGGCTGCCAGCTGCCCCAGTCCATGCCCATCCTGCCCGCTACGTCTCCCAGGGGTCACAGTAACACATTCATAACCCAAACTGAGGGCAAACTGGGAAATAATGTGTGCCCTCTGGACACATAGAGGAGCAGATGAGTATCTTCTGAGGGACACCAGGGTTCTGCCCTTGGGATGCTGGGTGGGATGTGGGAGACAACTGGAATGCTGGAGCCTGACACTAGAGGATGCCTGGGAAGCAGTGGGGTCCCAGCACTAGGGGACTGGTGGACATGAAGGCACTGGAATCCCGTTTAGGGAAGGCACTGGAAAGACACAGAAGTCCTATTCCAGGAACACCAGGGTTTTGAACTGGAGTCCCTTATAGGGGTCCCTAAGGTCCTAACTGGGTTCCTGTCCCTGGGTCCTGAGACCCGAGCCCCCAGCCTAGTGGGGTCAGGTGGGGACACACAGCACTGAGACCCCGAGGCAGAACTGAGCAGGCAGGGGAAGGGCACAGGGGCCCCAGACTGTGGGCACTGGGGTACGCACTGTAGGGGAGCACTGGTACTGCAGCGGAGACGCAGGCTCAGGAGAGGGCACTGGAGAC
>VXBB01024251.1:363950-442169 GCA_013399915.1 Illadopsis cleaveri | reverse complement strand
GCTGGGCCGGGGGGCAGAGGTTAGCGTCGGCAGCTGCCGGGCTGCGGGGTGCCCCCGGCCCTCCGCCCGCTCGCCTCCGTGAGCACGATGAGGCTTGACAGCACGCCCGACGCGCCTCATCTCCCGCCACCCCCTCCACCTGCCACGGCCATCCCCGGCCACACGAGCCCACCTGGGAGACGGCGTGTCCAGCAGCCGGCCTGCAGGACGCCCCCCTCATCCCGACTTTGTCCCCTAGGGAGCTGTGGGCGCCGCGGGGTCCCACAGGTCAATGCCACAGTCCCCCGAGGACGGATCATGGGCGGCAGCGTGGCCCCGCGGGGCGCCTGGCCCTGGCTGGTGTCGGTGCGGCTGCACGGGGAGCTGATGTGCGGAGGGGGGCTGGTGGGGCGCTCCTGGGTCCTCACGGCGGCACACTGCTTTGGCGGGTATGGTGGGGGCACGGCAGTGCGGGGTTGATGTCCCTGCAGAGGCGAGCACGGGGAAGTACCATCACCCCTGTAACTGGCTGCCCCCCACCCTGCCAGGAACCGGAACGAGCTGGCGTGGACAGTGGTGGTGGGCGACTACGAGCTGGGCAAGCCGGGAGCGGACAAGCGGGCAGTGCCCGTCCGGCGCATCCTGCCTCACCCTAAGGTCGGTGAAGGTGGGCACCACCCTCACCTCCCTGTGCATGCCCCAGGGGCCCCCACTGACATCCCCACATCTCCTTCCAGTTTAATCCCAAGACGTTTCATGGGGACCTGGCGCTGCTGGAGCTGGCGGTGCCCTTGTCCCCATCACCCACTGTCAGCCCCGTGTGCCTTCCCAGCGGCCCCGCGGAGCCCAGCCCCGGCACTCCCTGCTACATCGCGGGCTGGGGCTCCCTCTACGAAGGTAAGAGACACCGTGGGGTGTTCTCCTGTGTGCCCTCTCTGGTGCTCAGCCCCAGCGCACCGAGGCAGGGCAGGAGGGTGTGAAAGAGAGGGAGATGTCCGGGCACAGGGGAGCCTGTAACGGGCGCCTTGCCCGGCAGAGGGACCGGCAGCCGACGTGGTGATGGAGGCGCAGGTGCCCCTGCTCAGCCAAGAGACGTGCCGGGGTGCTCTGGGCAAGGACCTTCTCACTAGTGCCATGTTCTGTGCTGGATATTTGTCTGGAGGCATCGACTCCTGCCAGGTAACACTGTGCCTGAGGCACTGTCAGCACCCCACTTCAAAAATCCCTCACACAGTGCTGGTCAGGTACCACAGCCCATAAGTGTGGCTGGGGTCCCAGCCCAATGCACAGGCATTTCCCCTGCAGGGCGACTCAGGGGGCCCGCTGGCGTGTGAGGACCCCACTTCACACCACTTTGTCCTCTACGGTATCACCTCGTGGGGTGATGGCTGCGGTGAGCGGGGCAAACCAGGAGTCTACACCCGTGTCACTGCCTTTACGGACTGGCTGAATCTCCAGATGGACTGTGAGTGCTACTGGCTGCATCGCGGGGTCACAGAGATGCCCAGGGGGCATTCAGCACTCATGGCAGCGCCGGTTCCCTCACAGCTGCCCCAGGCAGCCGAGAACCGAGCTGCTTCGACCTGCTGGCCTTGGCGCAGCTGCCTCCAGAGCAGCAGTCCCCGGAGCGCACCCGTCTCTGCACCTTCTACGCCGGGTCCTGTCGGGCACCTCAGGGCCAGGCCACCTGTGCCCGCCTGGCCGAGGAGACCTGCCACGCCAGGACGAGACGATGTGGTGAGCTGGGGGTCATGCCCGGGCTAGGGTGTAGGGAGGGACTCCATTTCTGGCATGGGGCCAGGGCAATGTGTCTCCCTCTGTTCCCACAGAGCTTCACTCCTATGCCCAGACCTTGGTGGATCTTCTGCGCCGTGCTGGGGACTTCATCCGAAACCAGTTTGATTTCTCCTTCCTCACCCGCACTCTGCCCCAGCTCCTGGGCAAGATCTATGGGCACTTCTTCCCTCCCCGTGTCCGCAGGGATGCCTCAGGTACTCTCCCAGGCTAGACCACCCCATGCCCACTTGGGGTCCCCTCAGTCTCCCCTGTGCTGGTGGTTGGAGCACCAGCACCTTGCCCTGGCTTCCAGTAGGGCTCCTCTATTCCTTGTCCTGTCCCTGCAGGCCTGGCAGGTGACCAACCCAGCCCCGCAGCAGTGGGACCCCAGAGACCACCCAGGAGGTGAGGCATGGTGGGCCACGAGATGAGGGCTAAAGATGTTGGGAGAGGTGGTTAGGATACTGGTGGGCACTGACATGACATCTTGGGGACAGCCTGAAGCATTGGGATCCTGTTCCTGGTGCAACCAGGGCACTCCTCTAGGGTGCCCAGGTGGGGTGCAGAGGGTGACACTGCCCACCCAGTCTGAGCTTGCCCCATTGTGCTTCCAGGTGGGGAGCTTTTGCAGAGCTTTTTGGGGTAGTGGGACCCCAGCTGCAGGACTGGGTGGAGGCTCTGAGGACCATGGCAGGGAGCAGCCACCTGGTGACAACACAGGACAGGGAGCAGCTGCCTGGGGAGACACAGCTCTTCCTGCAGGTATGTGGGGAGGGACAAGCTGGGGGACCCCTTGTCCTCTAGTGACTGGGCCACCAGGGACCAAACCCCTTCAGTTCCCCTGTGTCCCCTCCTGACATCCCTTGCGTCCATTGTCCTCTGTGCAGCCACAGAAGTGGCATCTCCAACTTGCCACCACAGAAGGGGCATCTCATCCTCCCCAGTTGAAACCAGTGCTCCCAAGCCCAACCAGTGCAGACCCAGCCTTGGGTCGGACCCTGCAGCTTAGGATCTGACCCAACGAAGCCACAAAGCAGTTGCATGTCACCAATACCCTGTCTGACACCAGCGCACCCCTGCCCTGTACTCTGCCACCATGCATGTGGCTGTGCCCACGGGTGCCCTGTGGCTGCCCCATCACCCATCCTGTCCCACTCTTCCCTTCATCAGGATGAGGATGTGGTGGAGGAGATGGTGGCACAGGGACGAGCCTTCCTCACCCAGCTGCGGGCAGAGTTGGACCTTGGCACCACCCTGGAAGGCACGGAGCCACAATGGGCATCTGGAGAGCTGGCAGGGACCCCTGTGCCAAGCCATGAACCCCGTGAGCCTGGAGGGACTGGGGGCAATGGGGCAGTAGGGTGTCCATCCACCGGCCAGCTCTGCATCCGGGCAGTGGACCTGGGTTTTACACCTCTCTCCGTGGCAGGGTCTGCACTGAGGGAGAAACGTGAACTGGTGCCTACGGAGCTGCCCAGGATGGAGGAGGGAGAGGAGAAGGAGGCAGGCTTGGGCAGAGGTAAGCTCCCACACACCCTATGGGGTGCTAGGTATCACCTAGGCGACAAGCCCAGCCTTGCACTCCTGTCTCAGGGCTGTCCCATTTCAGTGGGACAGACTTTTGCTATGTTCCCCCTCTCTGCTCCCCTGGTGTCCCCAGTGCAAGGGTGCTCCTCCCTGTGGTGGGCAGCAGCATGGTACCCCTACCATTAATCCCTGATGTCCCCTCCATGTCTCTCCTGCCCATGCCGGGTGTTGCAGCCTGCCCAGGCCTCAATGAGTCGGCAGTGCGGGTGGGCGCCGTGCGGGACCTGTACGCCTGGGTGCTGCGGGTGCCCCAGGCAGACCTGGCCATGACCTTCCAAGAGGTGAGTGCCCCGTCCAGCCACTCCAAGCCACTCACCCTGGCAGCCAGGCAGTGCCACCCCGAGCCCGCCACTGTCCCACTCTGCCCATGGCTCCCCTGGGACTCACGGCGCTGTTGTCTCCTCACAGATCCTGGTGGACTTGGGCTCCAAAAACACCCAGGGACTGTATCGGGCACAGGTTCGGGCCACTGTAGGGGGCCGCCCCACAGCCTTCACTGGCCTCGTGGGGCTGGAGAGTGACTCACTGGCCCGTAGCATGCCTGGCCTCGTCGCCCTGGCACTCGAAGTGCTGAAAACCTAATGGTGCCCCTGGGGCAGTGCGCCAGCATGGGGAGAGGGCACTGGGGCTGGTGTCTCTTTTGTCCTTCAAACATACTCCACTCCCTGTCTCAGGCTCTTCCACCCTTTTGTCCCCAATTGTATCTCAGTCTCTCTTCCCACCAGCACTTCCTTCCCCAGGGCGATGGGGCCCTGGTGAGTACCTGAAGCACCTCAGCCAGGAATCACAGTCCTTCTTGCCTTGGCAAGCTCACTCTCACCCCATCTTCCCCAGAGGCACCTGAGCTGCTATTTATTTGTACAGAGAAGGTTTATTTTTCAATAAAGAAGGTTTCTATTTTCCAGTAGCTGGCAAATGTGAAGTGAGTGCCATGCCACACAGTGCTGGCAAAGTGGGTGACACTGGAGGCATTTTCCAGGGGAGCTACAACATCTCATTGCGTCCCCCTTCCCATCCACCCTTGTACTCTGAAGTGATGCCTCCAGCCTTGGTTCCTGGCACAGACTCTCCAATCCCCTCCCCAGGGGTCAGACACCCCTCCTGCCCATGCAGCACCCACAACACAGCACTGGTGCTCACCCCGGTGACACCCCCCAGGGTCCAACACGAAACCTCCCGATGAAGGGGTCGAGTGTGCCCAGGGTCAGTGGTGGGTGCCATCCCTGTGCTTGGGCATCAGTAGGTACCCTGGGGACCCTGCTGTGGGGACCCTGCCTCTCCAAGCAGCATCACTGGGACTGCTGAGCAGCAGGGAAGGGATGGCTGCTCCCCGTGCCCAGCAGTTCCTGTGCTGGGTTGCCCAGGCTCAGGGTGGTGGGCTGACACCCGTGGGGCCAGCAAGGCCAGCTGTGCCTGCCCATCTCCCCTTCCCTGCACGTGGGGGTGCTGGAAGAGAGGAGTTGGAGCAGCTCTCTGGTGCTGGCACCCTTCCCCCTCAGCACCTGCCACCATCCATCTCCCACTCCGTCCAGCAGCCGGACATCCGCTCAGCCAGGCCAGGCAGGGAAGCAGCCAGGGCCTGGCACGGCGTGAGGGCACCGCGGGCACCGCATGGGGAACCTGCTGCAGCAGCTGGCCCTGCTCGGGGCACTGATAGTGTCGGGTGAGCAGGGTCTGGGTCATGGGGTGCCCTGTTGCTCTGCTGCATGGGGTGCCCATGGGGTTATGGGTCCCCTCGATGGGGTTGGTGGGGGATGGTGGTGGCAGGGTCCAAACTGGGCACCAGGGTCCCCACGGCTGCCTTTTGGGTATTACCTGAGAGAGTCCACTCACTGTGTGTCCTTTGTGCTTCTTTTGTGGCTGTGCCACCCAGAGCCATGTCCCTGCCTAGGCTATGCACTGTCAGTGCACAGTGTCATTGTTTCCATGTGTCCCTGTAAGAGCCTGTTTGTGCCAAATCTATGACCATGTGTCCCTGCACACACTGGGTCCATGTGTCCATGTGTGTTGTGTGTGTACAGCCTCCTATGTGCAGCTCTACCATGTCTGTATCCAAATGCCTCCTGTCTGTGTCTGTCTCTGTGATGGGTTTGTATTTGTGTGTCCTTCTGTGTCTGCGCCCACATCCTTGTCCTGTGAACGTGTGCCCATGTGCCCCCACGTGTCTGTCATTCCTCCATGTTCATATCTGTTCTCGTGTGCAGCACAGACATGCGGTGTCCTGGCCTGTTTCTCTCCCCTCTATTCTTATACCACCCTGCCCTTGCTGAGCATCCCTAGGGGGTGGCACTGGGCCCAGTAACCCCTGAGCCCCCTGGTTTGCCTGACCCCACACCCCCAGGCGGGCTCTGCGTGAACCACGAGGAGCGGCTTATCCACCACCTGTTTACGGAGAAGGGCTATGACAAAGAGCTGCGCCCTGTGGTCTCCACTGACGAGGTTGTGGATGTCTACCTGGCCCTCACTCTCTCCAACCTCATCTCATTGGTGAGTCCCAGTGAGCAGGGCCTGCTGTGGGATGCCCCCCAGCCATGCCTCACCCCTAGGGCTGGTTGTATGGCGGGAATCCTGAGGCTGCTGTCCCAACCCTGGCTGGTGAAGGTTGGGGGTCCTGGGCTGGGGGGGCACCCTGGCATCTCATTGCCCCATGTTGCTGTTTGCAGAAAGAGGTGGACGAGACGCTCACCACCAACGTATGGCTCGAGCATGTGAGTAGGGACAGGTGTCACAGCATCAGTTGTGCCACCATGGGGTGGCCCAGCATGGTGAGGGAGTGACCTGAGAATCCTCCCCTCCAGGGCTGGACTGATTACCGCCTGCAGTGGAACAAGTCTGAGTTTGGGGGCATTGAGGTGCTCCGCCTGCCGGCAGACATGCTGTGGTTGCCAGAGATAGTCCTGGAGAATAAGTGAGCTGTGCCTTAGTTTCCCCTCTCAATCCTTCTGAACTGTTCCCAGTGCAAGTCCAGGACTCCCCTTGCCCCATTCCCAGCCATGTCATAACTTTGTCTCCTTCCTGGCACAGCAATGATGGGCTCTTTGAGGTCGCCTACTACTGCAATGTCCTCATCTACGACACAGGCTATGTCTACTGGCTGCCACCTGCCATCTTCCGCACCACCTGCCTCATCAATGTTGACTTCTTCCCCTTTGACTGGCAGAACTGCTCCCTCAGATTCAGGTGCTGGGTGGCTGGGTCAGGGCAGCAGGGTGGCCATGTCATGCCTGGGTGCCTGCTCCTGCCAGTGCCTCCCCTTGGTGTTGAGGTGCAGCAAGGTGGGGGTCTGTAGGTGACTTGGTGGCCTAAGTCCATCATGCTGGAGGTCAGGGTGGGTTGGGTGGTGGGTACGCAGCAGCCCCTCATCACTGTCTGTCCCCCTGGCTGTGGTCCAGGTCGCTGGCATACAGTGCCCTGGAGATCAACATGCACTTGAAGACGGACACTGACCCAGACACGAACAAGTCTTACCCAGTGGAGTGGATCATCATTGACCCTGAAGGCTTCACAGGTAATGCTGGTGCTCTCTGACATGTCTTGTGGCAGTGGGACACTCTGTAAAGGGGGGGCCTGGAGGGCAGGGGGCACTCCGGAGCTGAGGCACACTGCCATGGAGAAACTTCACTACCTGGGGCTTTGGCATCCTGGCACTCACTCCACCTTGGAATGCAATCCACACTCTGGCAGGGGACACTGGGGCTGGTGGACCTGGTGAGGATGGTCATAGCAGGTGTCCCCCATGCTGTATGCTGTCCCCTGTGCCCTGGCAGAGAATGGGGAATGGGAAATTATCCACCGCCCAGCCCGCAAGAACATCTACCCTGACATTCCCCTGGACACCAGTGAGCACCAGGACATCACCTTCTACCTCATCATCAAGCGCAAGCCGCTCTTCTATGTCATCAACATCGTCATACCCTGCATCCTCATCGCCTTCATGGTCATCCTCGTGTTCTACCTGCCCGCCGACAGTGAGTGAGCCCTGTGGCCAGTAATGGGAGTCACTTCCACGGGGCACCTCCATGTCCCACACCTGCACCAGGTCCTGGGGCACACCAACACCCCAATGCTCAGCATGAAGACATCCTGGAACTGCAATACCCCCATAGAGAACACTATCACCCCAGCCAGGCATCCTGGCAAAGGTGCACTTGGGCAGGACCCCAGGGTACTCCCATAACAGAACACCCCTATATAGGGCACTGCATCATGGGACACTGGAAGGGCAACCCTGGCACTGGGGACTCAGCTAGAGGTACCTTGGGCAAGGTCTGCCCTGAGCTCACCTGTTCTCCAGGTGGTGAGAAGATGACCCTGGTAATCTCAGTGCTCCTGGCCCAGTCTGTCTTCCTCCTGCTGATCTCCCAGCGCCTGCCTGCCACTTCCCACGCCATCCCCCTCATTGGCAAGTGAGTCCTGGGCACCTCTGAGTGCAGTGGGGACATTGTGGAGTCCCTTGGTGCTAGAGGGCACTTCTGCCTGTGCCCAGTCCCTGCAGCACTGCTCCAGGACCATGCTCCCTACCAGGTATCTGCTTTTTATCATGCTTCTGGTGACAGCCGTGGTGATTATCTCTGTCGTGGTCCTCAACTTCCACTTCCGCACCCCCAGCACCCACATCATGTCTGACTGGGTCAGAGAGGTGAGCAGGGTGTGGGCTGGGGTGGGTGCACTGGTGGGTACAAGGGCCACACTGTACCTCACAGAGGGCATGGGGCAGCACAACCCTGGCATTGCATCTGTGCCAGTTTGAGTTTGAGGGCAGAAAGTGGGGACAAGGTAGCAACACACTGGGGAGGTGGCCAAGTGACATGACACTCCCTCTTGTGTCCCAGGTCTTCCTGGAGAGCCTGCCCCGGCTGCTGGGCATGACACAGCCGTCCCAGAGCCCAGCGGGCGCCCCCTGCATCCGGCGCTGCAGCTCGGCCGGATACATCGCCAAGGCGGAGGAATATTTCAGCGTCAAGTCCCGCAGCGAGCTCATGTTCGAGAAGCAGTCGGAGCGGCACGGGCTGACCAGCCGCGTCACCCCTGCCCGTGAGCCACAGCCCCTGCGTGGGGACAGGGGGAAGGGTGGCCGGGCTGGGTCTCCAGGGCTGGCAGCCCTTGGGAGTTCATCTCATTGCCCCCTCTCGTCCCCAGGTTTGGCGCCACTGGGCATGGACTCAGGCGAGGAGCAGCCCTACGAGCACATCAAACCCGTCATTGACAATGCCAACTACATTGTCAAGCACATGAGGGATGAAAACAGCTACAATGAGGTGGGGCCATGAGCACTGGGAGGGCAGGGGAGGCTCCCTGTGCCCACTGTGCCCCCACACTGCCTGGCTCCTGGCTCTCTTCACAGGAAATTGACAACTGGAACCGTGTGGCCCGGACCCTGGACCGCCTGTGCTTCTTCCTCATCACCCCCACACTGGTGGTGGGCACCCTCTGGATCTTCCTCATGGGCATCTACAACCACCCACCACCACTGCCCTTTGCTGGAGACCCCTATGACTACCGGGAGGAGAACAAGCGCTTCATCTAGGGGGGTGTGGGGATCCCATGTGCCAGCCTCTCCCCTACCTGTCTTGGTTTGGGAAAATAAAGCTGGGTACTTCTTGCCATGTGGCACTGAACTGGTGGCTGCCCTCAGTGTGCCCCACTGGGCACAATGCCCAACCTGAACACTCTGTGTGCTGGGGAGGATGATGTCCACCCAGGGAACGGGTGTTGTTGGATGTCCTGAGTGTGGTGGACCCCAGCCGTGGCTGGAAGGGGTGATTGTCAGAGGGCATGTGGTGGTACCAGTCCTGCTACCCCTGTGGGCTGGGCACTTGGGGCAGGATGGGCTGGGGAAGGAGTTGGCCCACCTAGCATGGCACCATCCCCTGCAGCCCCATTGCAGCTGGCAGAGATGTTATTAGTGCCCACATTTTTCCCCCTGCCCCCATGATCCCCTAGCTGGACCCACAGTGTCCCCCTAGCACACCCCATCCCACAGTGCAAGGCTGGGGGCCCAGAGAGGTGTCTCCTTCCCCAGCTCAGCAGTGGGATGCCAGGGCTCTGATTTCAGGGGACACAGCTGACGTCCCCTCATCGGCAGTGGCCCAGGACAGCTGTCACATCCTCTCCACTGAGCCAGGAATCTCACCACACCCCCACACCCCCATCCCCTCCTCCCTGTGACCCTCCTACACAGGGGCTGCAGGGATTTGAACTCCTGAGAGGAGGGGGTATTGCTCCCCGGGCTGATGGGATGGGGCTTGCCTGCCCCTTCCCCACTCTATATTCTGGGGGCAGCCACTGCCATGGCAGGGACAGGATGTGCTGGCAGGGGGGCACCTGTTTCCCATAACCTGCAAGGAGATGCATCCCTTTATGTGAGACATGGGGAACCCAAGGCACAGAGCTCATTTTGCCCCTTGCCCCAGTTCCAACCTCTCCGGCACAAAATGCCAGAGGAGCTTCCCAACAAACTGGCATCGCCCCATCAGCGGGGGAAGTGGGTGGTCACGCGTCCCTCCCGGGCCCCCGTGGCTGTTGGGAACAGCTGACGGTGACAGGGGACAGCTGTCCTGTCCCAGCGGGCGCCAAGCCCAGAACACGTCGGTGCAGGCGGCCGAGCGGAGCCCCAGCCCCTGCGCCCCACGGCACCACCATGCGTGGCCACGGCTTCCTCCTCGTCCTCTGCACCCTGGCAGGTAAGATCTGCGCGTCCAGGGAGAAGCCTGGAGGGCACCTGACTAGCCCTTACCTTTGCACTTGGGGGGTTGTCACCCCTGGGAGTACTGTGCCAGGCACTACTGACCGGGCTATCCCTGTGCTGGCAGCCACTGCCTCTGTGTCCTGCCCTGGAGAGAGCCCCGGGTGTGCTGGGTGAGGGCGTGGTGGGGACACAGCCCTGCTTGCACGCGGGGCAGTGACGAAACTGTCAGGATCGTGGAGCAGAGCGCGCACACCCGCCGGAACACACACCTGGGCATCCCTTTCCCATGCACACACCCCTGTGCTTCCCCCCGCAACATATAAGGTCTAGGGGGCATCAGTGACCCCGTTGCCTTCCCCCCGGGGTGTCCCCATGGCGTGTGCCCCCCCAGGTGTGGGCTGCAGGAACCAGGAGGAGAAGCTGTTCCAGGACCTCATGTCCAACTACAATCAACAACTGCGCCCGGCCCGGGGGAATGAGATCATCGATGTCTCCCTCAAGCTCACCCTCACCAACCTCATCTCCCTGGTGAGAGACCCCCCCCAGGTACTCCCACATGTGAGGCAGAAGGCAAGGTACTAAAGCTTTCTCCCTCCTTCCTTCCCTTCCAGAACGAACGGGAGGAGACCCTCACCACCAACGTCTGGATCGAGATGGTGAGACCCCACCCCTCTAGGCAGGATCATGCCCAGCTATGTCTGCATGTCAGGCTGGCATCCCATGAGGGGCTGGCACTGTAACCTGCACCCTCTTTTGTGGACACCCCCAAATGAGCCCATTTTGTGGGCAGCATAGCACAGGCAGCTCACAGTCTTCTTCATCTTGGGGGGCTCCATGACCCCTCCTTATCTCTCCTTCTCCCAGCAATGGACTGATTATCGCCTGAGCTGGGACCCTGAGCAATACGATGACATCCAGCAGCTGCGAGTGCCCTCCACCATGGTCTGGCTGCCAGACATCGTCCTGGAGAACAAGTAGGTGACAAGGCAATGGGGGCACGTCCCCACATAGGGCTGGCAGCTGCCCCCTGGGCATAGTTTATGGCTGAGCCCATCCTTTTCTCCCCAGCATCGACGGGACATTCGAAATCACCCTCTACACCAATGTGCTGGTGTCCCCTGATGGCAGCATCTACTGGCTGCCCCCTGCCATCTACCGCAGCGTCTGCGTCATCCACGTCACCTACTTCCCCTTCGACTGGCAGAACTGCACCATGGTCTTCCAGTGAGCATGGGCACCATGGCAGCTCCTCCTGGGACACAGGGACTAGCGTGGGATGCCCATCTTTGCCTCTGGGCAGATAGGTGCCACCTGCCTATTCCCTGCCACTTGGCAGGAGGCACCATGGACAAGCCAAGCACCCCAATGAAGAGCTGGAAGTGGCCAGCATGACGTGGTGCCACACTGGCATCCTTTGGCCATCCAGATTGCTGCGTGCCAGCCTGTGCCACCACCTCATCTCTCCCCAGGTCCCAGACGTACAGTGCCAATGAAATCAACCTGCTGCTGACAGTAGAGGATGGCCAGACCGTGGAGTGGATCTTCATCGACCCTGAGGCTTTCACAGGTAACACTGCAGCCACAGCCATGGCACAGGAGTGTCCCACCACAGAGGACATCCAACAGGTCTGCTGCTACATTGGCTGCCAAAAGCAGGGCTGCAGGGACTATTAGCAGCTCCCACCATTACATGGGCACTTAAGTTATTAGTGGAAGCAGGAGTGTGGGAGAGATTTGTTTTTCTAACCCCCCCAGCTCGGGGCTCTTGCAGCCTGGCAGCTGCTGCCGGAGAGCACCGCTCCTGCAAGCTTGATTGATGCTGGGAACGTAGCTGTCATGGCCAAACAATGACGTTTTCCATCACATTTTAATTGCATATTGAAGGAACAAAATGCTTTTCAGGCAGTGAGATTTATTTTTTCATTACCGGCCTGAGTTGCGATCTTGACTGGGAAAAAATCTATCGCTCTCTCGGAGAGCAGGGGAGAGCAGTGCGCTGTCACCCAGTGTCATGCTTGGCTTCCCTCTCTGGCACTGTGGAAATGGGGAGACATGGGGACCCCACCCCACAACTGTAGCCTTGGGAGCCCCCAAGGGGTTAAATGTGCCCCATATGTGCCCAGCTGCCCCATCCAACTGCTTTTTGGGGTATTTTGCCCAGGCACCATGGCATGTTCCACAGTGCTCATCTCCCACACAAGTGGCTCTAGCACTGTGAGCAGCCTGGATGCCCTGTGGGGCCCATGCCAAGCACCAGTCCTCCCCTTCCTCGCTGGACTGGGGGCCTGGGGGCCCAGTGCCCCCATGGGGACAGTGGGACTCACCTGCCACCATCACAATGCAGAGAACGGTGAATGGGCCATCAAGCACCGCCCCGCTCGGAAGATCATCAACTCAGATCACTTCACCCCAGATGACATCCAGTACCAGCAGATCATCTTCTACCTCATCATCCAGCGCAAGCCACTCTTCTACGTCATCAATATCATTGTGCCCTGTGTCCTCATCTCTGCCATGGCTGTGCTCGTCTATTTCCTGCCCGCCAAAGGTACTCTGGGACTGTGCCCACTGCAGGCATGGGGATGTGCAAGGGGACAGCAACACTCCAGGAAGGGCTGGTCATCACCTCTATGCTTGGGGACCATTAGTATCAACTCTCACCCACTTCTGTAGTATTTGGATTGGAGGGAATGTGTAAATTTCTAGGTATCCCATAGTTAATGCCTCAAGGCAGGACTTGTCTAGTTCAGCTTTTGGGTGAGTTTTTTTTGCCTTAGGAGGGCAATGCCTACAGCACTGCCCTGTGCTAAACTCTGCCTTTGCCCCTCCTTGGCAGCGGGTGGGCAGAAATGCACCGTCTCCATCAATGTTCTCCTGGCCCAGACTGTCTTCCTCTTCCTCATTGCCCAGAAGGTGCCTGAGACCTCCCAGGCTGTGCCTCTCATCGGGAAGTAAGTGTCACATTGGGATAGGGGTGTCAGCCTTCTTGTCCCACTGGGCCACCAGGGTCTCAGGTGCTGTGGAGCAGCCAATGCCCAGGGGCAGGACCCTGGTACAGAAATAACCCTCAGCCCAGATGGTGCTGACACAGGGTTACCACTTGCCCATGTTTCACTGTCAGCCCAGGAGGGCACAGAGAAGGACCTTGAATGACCATAGCTTGTGACCCAGCAGCCCTACTGAGGCTCTGTGCCCCCTCCCCAGATACCTGACCTTCCTCATGGTGGTAACAGTGGTGATTGTGGTGAACGCTGTCATTGTCCTCAACGTCTCCCTGAGAACGTCCAACACTCACTCCATGTCCCAGAGAGTGCGCCAGGTACCTGCCATCATCCCCCTACCCTTTATACAGAATGGGATCAGGGCCATGTCCCTTCCAGAGTAAGGTGGGAGGCATGCCTTGATTTGAGTGCAAGTCCTAGCACAAAGAGAAGGCCTCAGATGTCCCCAATGGACCACACTGTGCCACCAAACCACTCCCAACACTGGGAAGCAGCAGGTGCCAACATCCCAATAGCACCATGCTCCAAGCAATGCCAGGGAAACCAGTCACACCCATGGGATGCTCTGGGCGGTGCGAGGGGAACAGATCCCCACAGGTGACACTGTGCCCAGGTGTTCCTGCACCTCCTGCCCCGCTACCTGGGCATGGCCATGCCAGAGGAGACCCCAGGGCCTCCGCGAGCCATCCGCAGACGCAGCTCCCTGGGGCTTATAGTGAAAGCTGATGAGTACATGCTCTGGAAAGCCAGAACCGAGCTGCTCTTTGAGAAGCAGAAGGAAAGAGATGGGCTGATGAAAACTGTGCTGGACAAGATTGGTGAGTGACCCTGGGGGGCTGGCACCTGCCTGTGAAGTTGGGCTTTGTGCCAGGTGGCTGAGCGCTTGCTGGTGCCCGCTGTGCTGGCTCTCCTCCTCGTAGGACGTGGTCTGGAAAGTGGCAGTCCCCAGGACTTCTGCCAGAGCCTGGAGGAGGCAGGTCCTGACATCCGTGCCTGCGTGGATGCCTGCAACTACATCGCCAATGCCACACGGGAGCAGAACGACTTCAGCAGCGTGAGTCAGGGCTGGGGAGAGAGGGATCTGCATGGGGGGCAGTGGGCCACAGCCCTCACCCTTCTTGTGCCACTGGCAGGAGAGCGAAGAGTGGATGATGGTGGGACAGGTGATAGACCGTGTCTGCTTCTTCATCATGGCCTCTCTCTTTGTGTGTGGCACCGTTGGAATCTTCCTCGTGGCTCACTTCAATCAGGCACCTGCCCTGCCCTTCCCTGGGGACCCCAAGCAGTACCTGCCACAGTGATGCTCACAAATGGTGGAGATGGGGGAAGGAGGAACATGGGGTGCTCATGCTGTGCTGAATGTGGAAATAAAGCCCCCAAGTCTTGCAAGACTCCATGGCATCTCTGCTCCATGCCCACCTGCCTCAGAGGCTGGATGTGCACCCCGTGCAGGCTGGCCACATACCTCTAAGCTGCACTGTCCTGTGAGATGAGACACGGGGAAACTGGAGCAGTCAGACATCTAATGGGCCATGCAGCAGTGCTGCCAGCAAGAGTCACATCACCCCACCGCAAATTTACAAATTCAAGCCTAGGACAAATGGGAATACTGTCATCCCTGTCATGACAGTGGGGCAGGAATCACAGCTACAGCCACCCATTCTGGGGCAACAATGGAGCCGTGGATGGGATTGGTGGCAGGTAATTCTTCCCTCCATTTATGCCCTGACTGTGGGTCTTTGGGACAGCTAAAGTGCTGACCTTGATCCCTAGCAAGCAGCTTGAGGAGGAAAGACTCTGGGCCACCAGGCACCCAAACATCCTCAGGGATGTGTGCCCCGTGGCATCCATCCTGCTGGGAACATCAGCATGACTCCCTCCCCCACCAGCCTTCCTTGCCCTATGGGATCATCTCTGTCTAGCACAGCCCCTTCCCCCATCCCAGCAATGCTGCATCCCCCTGTGCCCCTCAGTGACCTCCAGGGCCCCCTGGCTTTGTCCCTGCTGGCAGGGGAGATGAGAGAGGTCAGCTGGGAATGGCAGCAAGCAGCATCTGCTCCTCTGTGATCCAGCTCATGCCACCTGCGGCTGGCTCCAGGACGTGCATCAGCCTCACAGTCCCAGCACCGGCTGCCTCTGCTGCTGCCGGGAGAAAACCAGTCGGTTGCAGCCCACAACTGCCCTGGCACTGTCTGACAAGGGTGACAGCACTGTGGGCACAGATGGAGAAGGGAGGAAAGCACACAGCAGCTGAGACATCACTTCTTGGATGTCTGCAGCCTGCTCATGGCCCAGAACCACTCGGGGCTGTGCCAGCCTGCCCCTGCCTTCTGCACAGTGGCTTTTCCAGCCCTACTCCTACGAGATACGTAGTGCCCACAGCACCAGTGCCAGGTGAATACGGAGCTCCCAGCTGGCACCTTGAAGGAGGTGGGGATGGTGCTCACTGGTGCAGGCAGGGGTGCTCAGAGGACCTTAGCTGGGTCCTGCCCCCTGCCTGGGTCACCTCCCATGACCATGACCCAGGTGAGGTGAGCAGGTCCTGGGGAACTGTACTCCTGGCCACAGTCTTGCTGGTAAGTGATGGCACTGCACAGTACTCCTGTCCTGCCACAGCCATGTCCTCTCAGTGGACAGTGTCCTCAGCCCAGGAGAGCTGGGGAGAGCCAGGAGGTTCTCAGCTCCTGAACTGAGAGCCAGGAGCTGCCATAAGCTGCCCAAATCAGAGCATGAGGCACGTCCACAGCCCCCAGGCTCTCTGTCCGCAAGAAAATGCATAAGTAATGAGCTCTGGTCTGTCTTTGCCTGGCCATTTCCCATTGATTACTGGGCTAAACCATTGATTACTGGGTCCCTATTGCCCTGCTGCCAGTCTCCAGGGCTGGGTACTGTCACCTACTTCTTACCACTCTAGAGATGCTGCTTCTTCCAGTGAGCTCAGGCTCCAGCATACAGCACAAGTAGAAAGGGATGAACTCTTCCAGCCTGCCAGGAGCACATGACCGAGACCACACTCTCCACTATCTCCAAGCAATGGTTTTACGAGCCCTCAGGAGATCTCTGTGGTTTGCCATTCCAGAGACAAGAGCAAAAGCAAGAGCTGTATGTCACAGATCTTCAGCAGCAGATATGCCTTGCGGGATCTGCATGTCACCCTCTGTGGTTATGGGGGAGTGCAGTGAGAGGAAAAACTTTCTCAGCCCAGTCTCAACCTCATGTGCCCACACTCCATCAAGAAGCACTAAGACAAGGCAACACTATCCTGCAACTACCCCCCTCCACAGAACTCTTTTCTCCCTGTGGGCTGGGAAGAGCCATCAGCCCCCATCAGACCAGCTGTAGCCAGACACCCAGGGCCCATGAGCCCACCACAGCTCAGCACCCCCTTGGGAAAGAAGAACTCAAGAGAATGCTCTTCTTTGGGCCCCAGGGCTCAAAGCTTTTCCAGTTTCCCCAAAGGCCACTTTGCAGGGATTTAAAATTTAAGGGTGTTCAAAGCCTTTGGGATAAGGGAAGCAGGAAAGGTCTTGACTCACCGCAGATTTGGGGCTGCCATGGCTAGAGGCTTCCTTCCTGAACGAAGAGGATCTGAAACCTTTTTCTAGAGCACAAAAGAAGCTCCTTCCCTTCCCAAACAACCTCATGCCAGTGTTTTCACCATTCTCATTAGCAGGACACAGCAGACCACAACCCAAAAGTCCAGCTCAAAAACCAGTCTGGATGCATCCGTCTCCAGGCTATAGAAGGCATCTGGTGCTTGGCACTGATCAACCACTGCTTTTCTCCCGACCTCAGGAAAAGTAGCCTTAAAGAGGACAAACTCCACACCCAGCCAGCTCACTCTCCTCATGGCTGAACAAGAGGAACCTCTGCTGAGTTCCTCTAAATCTCAACCAAGGGGGCAGTGGGAGGAGAGGAAACAGCCTCCCCGGGAAGGGCTCTTTCACAGCTCACTCACAAAGCGTATTTGAGGGCGAGCACAGCAGGACCGCAGCACTTTCAGATTTAATAGCAAGGCTGCACTCATCAGCACCAGCTTAGACAAGGGGCATCAGAGGCGAGAAGTGGGCGAGTACACGAAATAACAGAGGTGGACATGACACACAGCTGGGTAAAACAACAGGACTAAAGCCCTAAGTGATGTAATCTGCAAAAAGCTAAATGTGCTGTGAATAAAAGGAACCTGCAGCTAGTATTTCAGCCCTGCCTTGTAAGGCTATTTTTGTTTAGATTGCCAAATATAATTACAACTAAATGCCCCCTAACAAATACTGAAAAACAGCAGGGGAGAGTTGTATTTAAAAGGAATCTTAAGTAGCAGCCACAGTAGTACCTGCTCGCAGCAGGGAAAACAAACCATGTCTGGAAAAGAGCATTTGGTTGAGACCTGGTGACAAACAAGTGCCAAAAGCAGGAACAGGACCATGGGTCTCAAGAAACACAGAGAGGGATGCCACTACAGCTTGGGAACAGCCCTGCTCCCTGCCCAGCCAGGTGTTAACTGCCTGACCATAGGGAGCACTTAGTCACTGCTGTCAGTGCAAGGAATGTCTCTAGAGACAGCCTAGAACTCACATTCTCAATGAAGAAAACAAACGCTTCAGAAGACTGAATATTTTAAACTGTTTTCTCTGCCAGTCCTGGCTGCTTTCAATCTAGACTTCTAGAGTAAGACAAGGAATTTGTAATTGGAGTCATGAGGCTGAAGGTCTCCTGGGCCCCAAGGCTGGTAATTGTCCCAGACAGGGGCTGCTGGTTCTGCAGTCACGAGCAGATTGGCCCAAGCAGCCCCTTCTCCTGGGGGACTGCACAAAGCACACGGGGCAGGAGATGTGCCCCATAGCTGGCCACAGCCTCCTCTCCTTAGCCCAAGGCAAAGGCTCCATTAAAAATGAAAAGCAATTGTGCGATTCCCCAAGGAAAAGGAGAAAAGGCTGGAGCTGTTAATGAGTACAATTAGTGTTGTAGTCAAGCAGAATCAGAGGAAATAATTAGCTCCTATTGTTTCCGTGGCATCCAAATTGCAGCCATGCTGGCTTTCCAGGCAACAACCCATCATTTGAAGCTCACCCCAGAGGACAGGGGGTCACTCCCAGCCCCTCTTCTGGTCACAGCTGTCACGCAGCTATGAGCAGTAGGCTGGGCCATCGCCCTCTTCTGCTACACCCACTGGGGGCCCAGTTTCCCAGGTGGCCAGAGACTTGCAAACCCCAGTGCACACCAGAAGCAGGCTTGGCCCTGAATTCAGCCAGTGCTGCTGGCTCTCCACCAAGATAGACAGAGTCAAGGCAACTGACACCAAACATCTCTTTGTCCTGGTTTAAGGGAAGCTCACGTCCCTCTCCATAACAAACAGGGGTGGTTACAAGGCACTACTAACCTGGGAGTATAAAGAAGAGGCAAAGACAAAGCAAGCAGTCTAGAGAAATACCACCCCACTGAATTTCAGACAGAGCCAAAAAATGAGAGACTGAAAGAAACAAAGAGACCCAATAATTTATTGGCAGAACTGAAAAGGGGCATTTGAAAACCACAGGGCTGACTCTCAACTGGGATGTTCCTCCCAGCTGCAGAGAGATTTATAATACTGGTATCCCTCAGCAAAAGGCTCTGATGTTGAGGCAGAATCCCAGAGATCCTGCATGCCATGTAGAGAAAGACAGGAAAGTGCTGCAAGATGCGGCCCCAAGGGCCCGCGCTAATTGAAAGGCTGCCTCCCGCCCCACTGCTAAAAAAAAGTTTGTGTAAGACAAAATCGGCCTCTATTGTCACCGCTGCTGGAGGGCTTCAGATGGATCCTTCCCCCAGGGAGGAGTGCGAGAGTGGCCCATGAGTCCCTTCAGAGGTCGGAGGGCACTCTCAGTGCTTTCAACACGGAGAGAGGAGCTTAGTGCCAACTCTTGTTCTCACAATGTGATTTTTGTGTTTCGAAAGCTTGAATTATCCCTGGAAAACAGAGGGAAGGAAAAAAAGTGGTTAAAGATGTGCATTCCTTCAGATCACAGCACCTCCCCATTCTCCCCACCACAGCTACCAGTGTTGCCATCCCAGTACATCACTCAAAATCAACACTTGTCAAATCTCCCATGCAGACCTTCCTAACTACAAACTTCTCACACAAGTCAGCTGTCACTCCAGAACACTCGTAACAGAGGGAGATCCTGGTTCATCCCCATTCAATGGGAAGAAAAAATTGTCATCTCCTGTGAGCAAAGCACATGACAGAATGTGGAAACCTCCCTGATGGATTCTGGTATTTAAACAACTTGCAATGTCTCTTCCTTACCAAACATTTACCTTGGGGATTCTGCTTGGAGCACAAATATACTATCAGACCAACCTCCCCCTGCCTCTGTCCCTCGTATTTACTCATACTGTCAACAAGTTTAGCTCTCTGATCTCTCCTACCTTAAAAGAGTATCTAATCTGAAAAGGGTGTTTCCCTCAAGTTTAAATAGAAGAGTTTCTTCAGCAGCTTCTACTCACTCATGAGTACAGCCACAAGCCTCGGGGGCTATTGACCAGGGAAGGAGTACAACCTCCCTCAGTACAGTCTCATGGCACTGCAGCAATTGAAGATGGGGCAGGTTATAGAAATCTGTTACTGCTTACTGCCAGCCTGTGAGCAGCAGCAACAGGCAAAGCGTATTTCCACATTAATAGGTGGTGTGTTGGAAACAAAGGAGATAACAATTACTTGTGAGGATAGGTTTGGCAGCTCTTCCCATAAACAGGGACAGGGCTGTAAGTTGCCCAAGTCAAAACGTTTAGGGATGCCCCAGGACATACCACACCAAATGTTGAAGAGCAAAGGCAGCAACTTCAGCAGCAAGGTGCTGTGCAGGACTGTGAAATTCCACTCAAACCCTTGAGCTATCATTGTGTGCTGCCAGGAGCTGCATGGCAGCTGTACCAGCACAGGCTGGAACACCTCCAGGAGGTGGGCTGGAGAACTGCAAGAGCAGAAGGAAGTAAAAACCACTTTTTAGAGTTCAGAAAGTTATTCTGCTATGACATGACAGCAAAAACCATGCTGGAGGCCATCTGCAGAACACTGGGGTTCACCTTTGCACTTGCCAGAAGAGCAGGCTGGGCTGCCATTTGGGAATGTGATTCAGGATTCATTAACTGGATTCTGGTTAATTTGCAACAATGGTTTGGCTTTCTGTCCCATACTGGACTTTCACCTGTGCCATCTGCCTCAGGAGGACAGCACACTTCAGGTAACTCTTCAGCGGACATTTTCCCTCCATTTTCCCTCCTTTTGCCTTTATTGGGGTGCCCCAGGCCCTCTGCTCATCCCTGCTCAGCACAGGCCACCTAATACAGCTGAGAGCTAAATGAACTCTGCCACTGCTTTCCTGTACCCTTGGCACATTTGCTGCCTTCAGAGCTGATATGTCGTGAAGTGAGCTGGCTTCCTCCTCCAGAAGGACATGTGAATGTCATTTAACAATAACAACACTATCAAGTGCCTGTGTAGTATTTTGTAAACACTGATCCTCACAAAAAGCCAAATCTGTGAGGAGAGAGAGGTATTATTTTCACCCATGACTTCAGAGCAAGGTATGAGAACACTGCTTGCTCAGTGCTTTGGAGGGAGGTTATGGGATCCCCAGCAGCTCCTCAGAGCTCAGCTGTGTTGGAGCAGCTACATTCCACTGCCCAGTTATGGGAACTGGGCAGTGTAAATGCTTCCTTCCGGTAGATTCCTCTGCTCTGGCACTCAGCAATCCAGTGATCCCACTTGGCTACAATCAACTCAACTCTCCTGGCCAGGCCTCTTGCTGGCCCTGCACTGCAGGGAAAAACAATTCTGAGCTGTGAGGCTCCCAGCAGCCCTGGGCTCACCTTGGCTATCTTCTCTGCACATCTTGGCTGACACTACCAGCGGTAGAGGGTGGTTGTCTCATTAGCCACAACATTACTATTTCTACCTACAGTAGCTACTGGATGTCCTTCCTGAACAAGCTTTTATTGACCAATTAATTTAATCTGTTTCTTCTGTTAAAGAGCTGTGTGTCAGGCCCCAGGTGCCTCTCTCAGTGTCCATCACCAGGATGTGCTTAGGATTTATTTACCACTCCGTACCTGCTTACAGTCAACCCTAGGCAACACACCCAAGCTGAAGACATACCTCTCAGCCTCCTGGGACTAGGTCTGGGATACAAGTGCCTCAAACAGAGGAAGGACACATTAGCAAAATAGCACAAGAGCACCTCAACAGAAAATGTTGGTTTCTGGTAAAAAAAATAAATTAAAAAATAATTTTGACCTTTGGAAAAGAACAAATAGCAGAATGGGTCCACCATCAGGCTTGTAAGGCAGGAGAACATGCCAGCCCATGGGAAGAAGGTTGGAAGCTGAGAGGTATGCCATGAAGTCACATAGGAAGAAAGATGAGGCCCTACCCTGGGTGTGACAGAGGGAGGGGGAGCGTTCGATCAGCGGCCACTGCTGTTCACCAGGCCATGAAACTCCTCCCAGGCCCTGGCAAGCCAGAGGGAAAAAAAAAATGAAATAAAAACCAAAAAATAGCACTTCAGATCAAAGGCTTCTTAACTTTTAGCGAGAGCAGAAACATTCAATGACGTTTAAAAGGCACTTGTCTTCAGAGAGCAAGGCAATATTCTCTGATAGCCCTAGTGGATAGAAGCATCCTTAAAATCCAGCCAAACATCTGACAGCGCAAGGCAGCTTTAGCGTTCTGCACAGGCATGAAGCGTTCCCACTGGCTGCTGGTGATAAAGCCACATTAATACCCAGAGACAGGTATGACCTTCCTAGTCACAAATGGAATATCCATTTCCTATTGCTCATAAAATAGCCCACGTTACGTCTTTCTGGAGGATTATCACATTCCTTGGCTGGTTAAACTCAGCCAGTTACTGGCCTCATGCTTTGCCACATACTGCGTATGCAGGTAATCCCCCCAAAACAGGCTTCTTTTAATGCCACACAGCTTAGTTCTCACGAAATTCTTTGATTAGGCAGCAGAATCCAATTGTTTTTAGGAAGTCCCATTTCCTATTGTAAACCTGCATTGTTAATGATGACCCAGTAAAAACATCACAACTATTAGAAATGGAAATGTTTTTAGATAAGTTAGAGGGACAGGCCCAACACTGCATTCCCTGGTGGAGAACATTGCTGACAGAAGAAGGCAACAGACTGAAAAATTGCTGTCGGTTTTATGAAGGCAGCATACTGAAAACCCTCTCAGGGAAAACATGCTGAGGTTAATCTGAGCATGAGTATTATCTTCTGGGATCAGAAACATCAAAGAACCTCATAGTTCTCCATGCCCAGCAAAACAGTACTGGTGCCTACAGCACATGCCAAGCCATTTTCTGAAGCCACAGAGTCCCATGGAGCTGGAGGGACCTTAAAGAGAACCCAGGTCAATCATAAACTCAGACCACCCTCTAGATTTTTTTACTTCTCAGCTACTTCACATGTTGTTTGTGCACTGCCTCATCAGGCCACTGCAACACAACAGGAGAGTCCAGAAATGGAAACCCTGTGTTAGTCAGCACCTGTGCCAAAACCAGACCACCAACCTGGCTCTTATCTGAGCCTCAGAGTCAAGCTCCCAAACAGCATTTGCAAAAGCAGCTCAGGTGTCACATGCTCTTTCCGAGCAAGTCATAGCCCAAATAAACACAGAGACCTCAGGGTTCAACAGCCTCTCTCCAGAAGAAAGTTAGGGAGAAGATAAACTCTCAATTTGAAGCCCTCTTAGTTGTTGGTAATCTTTGCACATTTCTAGACTTGTCAAAAAGTCTCCACCTTCATGTCTTCCCTCCAACCTCCCTTCTATCTCTACCACATTCCCATCACCACCATCACATCTCTCTTTCCTCTCCCATAGTTCTCCCAAACTTGTAACTTCTCAGCAGAAGGAATACAAGGGCAGATTACTTGTCAACATAATCGATAATTTATTACTTGTCAACATAATCGATAATTTATTACCCCTTTCACACTAAGGAGTTCCTTGTTCTAACATCCCAATAACATCATGCACAGTCCTTCATCGCTGTCCTCAGACAGAGAAAAAAAGCTCTTCCAGCCAAGAATTTTTAATTCAAGACCCTCATACATATTATAGTACTAATGACTCCAACTATCTGCTGACTTGACTGAAAAAATCCACCAGGATGTGTCTGCCCTAATGTACCTAAACTACACTAGGAGAGCAAACTGCTCTCATTCCATACTGAAAAAGGCTGTCAGTTAATTTCATCTGGCAGAATCTTTATGACCTGTGACATGCCAAAGGCACAGTGCCAGAGAGTCTAAGAGGTTATTTTTATGTATAGACATTTTTAGTACCTTATTGCCATACTGTCTGCACAGCGATCAGATACTCAGTGAATTGATCTCCAACACTTAGATTATAGAATATATGAATAGATGGGAAATGGAAATCTTAGCAGGCTAAACAAAGCCAGCCACAGCTGTCCTTCCACACTCATTCCTGACTCAAAACTGTTGAAACTTCCTACCTTCTTCCCCACTGCCCAGGGTCAGGACCCAGGTAGGGCTCCCTTTAGCCCCAGCAAGTAAGCTGGAGGAAAAAAATGAGAAAAGAAGCCACTATCTCCCCAGAAAGAAAAAAAAAAANATTATTCATCTCTCCCCAAAAAAAAAAAAAAAAAAAAAGAAAGAAAAAAAAGAGGAAGACTCCAGCAAAAAGAGGAAGGACAGTCTTAGTTGCTTCAAGGGGTTTTCCAAAACATTATTGTGCAAGCAGCACTAGCTGTTTTCTGTAAACATCCTCAACTAAGTCCTAGCACTTTGCCTCCAGTATTTCTCTGTGCAACCCTGCTCCTTACCCTCTCCTTCCCCAGAGAGCTCAGAGTGCACTTATGGTACCTTACAATGGGCACCAAGGTCTGTCTCTTTTGCCAGCCCCTGTGGAACCTCCCAGCACACTGACCGCTCACTGCACTCTGCAGGTGTCCAGTGCAGCACAGCCTCTTTCTGGGTGCTTCCCCTGGGATTTGTTCACAACCAGAGAAGAACTTCGTGACTAACAGCTTAACAAAAAATCTAGGATAGTCTTCTAGCCTGAAACAATTCTTTCACCTCTCTGGCAGTACCTGTAGCAAAGGCAATATAACACAACTAAATAAATACAGCAAAACTGACCTCCTTGAAGAAAACTCCATGAAATAAATAGGTTATAGGCACTTCTTCGGTAAGAGACAGACCACCAAGATAAGGAAGCCTTTCTCACAGTCATGGACACTTCTGAATAAAGCATATTATGTTGATGGAGAATGAATCAATGAATCCACCAATTCAAAGACCAGGTCTATTCAAGTGCTTTTAGACTTGCAGGACCTGGAAACATTACTGGAATTGGAAAATGGAGTGATAAATGAATGAAGCCAGTATTGCAGAGACTCAACAGAAGAGAACAGTGATCAGATCTAGAACCTCACTGATCTCTAGATTTTATTCCTGCTCTCAGACTTGGATGAGGGTTAAACAATGCAGCTCTAGAGCTGGCAAGACCCAAGGTAACCTGCCTTCCCCTGACAGGCATCAGACAATGTGTGAGGGCCCCATCTGCAAACCATTTCTCTTTAGGTAAGGTTAACCCTGCCCACTCCATTTAGGACACAGTCAAAGGCAAAGGTGTCACAAGTAGAACAGCGGCACTGAGTTCTCCAAAGGTTTTGGAAATTAGCAAGCAAATGGAAACCAGTGATATTAAAAAACCACAACAGTTACAGGATAGCTGAACTCTGCTGTAACAAGGAAGACCTCACAAGCACCCTACCACCAGCTTACTGTCTCATAAACACTGATTTTCTTGCCCAACACCTCCCACTTCCACAGGGATTTCTATTCCTCATTACTCTTTTTTTTTTTGCCATTTCTCTCTTTTTGTCCTGAGAACCTCATCCCTGCAGTCTTCTTACAGTGCATTATTCCCTCCATAGGATATCTTCTTGTTTCCTACCTACAATATAGTCTGAGGCCATTTCCTCCAACTGCCTGCAGTGAAATGAACCCAGTGCCAGGTCTATTAAGATCAACTATTCTTCTCATTTACTCGAGCCATCCCATTAGTTATCACTGGTGACTTTGAAAGGATAGTTTTATACCCTGCTCAGCTCTCACTGCAGCAGGCACTTACGAATAAGCGAAGCTTTGTTTTCAGAAAAAGCAGCCTTGCTTTAGAGCTGACAGGACAATCCATAATGTCACACAGCAACCAAAACACCAGCCTACACAGTGGCAACCTGCTGATGGCCACTGCTCTGGTCTCTCCTGGCACTGGAAGCAGTGTTGTTGAATTTGCCTGGGATTCCTGGACAGTATTGTGGGTGAAAGCTCTCAACAAAGGAAATGGTCGCTGACCACACAGTTATCAGTTTGGAAAAGAAAGGTTGATAAGCCCAGGCAAGGCAAAGGTGTATGCAAGGCAGCTATGAACTTCATGCTGCAATGCTCAAATGTGAAAGTGATCACTTCTCCTCCACCCCTCTCCCAACTGCAGATACCTGAGTATTTTCAGTGGCTTTGCTGAGACACGGCCAGGCTGTGCTTGGCAACATTCTGTTTTAAAAAAAGTGCACCTGCTACAGCAGCAAAAGAGGTTGGGTTTTTTCCCTTTAATTCCAAGTCACAGGAAGTACCATTGTCCATAAGCCACTGTCACTTTTGGACCTTGTCACCTCCAAGGTTAACAACACTGATGAACTGAACTCATTAAGTGGTTCACTGCATCCGAGTGCTCCTCTCTCAGTGCACCTCTGAGGGAACAAAGAGAAGCAATTTCTCTACAGCTACTGAAACAAAGTAGCCCAAAAAATGTCACATATGCACTCTTCAGGTGCTCAGTGCTGTAAAGTCTACGGTACTATAAATTCCCTGGAATTAAGCAACGTCCAAGAGATTGTTCTAGCTCTCCTAGCAAGATTGGAAATTCATACAGACTAGGCTGACCCTTCTACTCGCTGGGATTTAGGCAGCTTGTCAATATCACAAGCAAGAGAAAGGACAAACACAGGAAAATTGCAATGAAAGATCTGCTTATCTAGCTAAATGCACATGCTCCACCACTGAGAGCAGGAAGGACAGAATGCAGAACAGCTCCTTGGAATAGCTGTGACGCAACAGGTACTTTTCAGATGCAGCTTGGCAGCACTACCACTTTCTGAAACAAAGGGGGCTGCACCCTCACTGACAACTCATGAAAAATGGTGTCTAGAAATGATTTAATATGAAATGCATCATCACAAAAGGAATATACAAAACCTGAAACACAGGGCTCAAGTTCCATAGTGAGAGGCATGCTAGCAATTTCTACAGAAGCATTCATTTACAGCATGTCAAAAGCTAATCCAGGTCAATTCACTTCCTAAAAGTCAAGGTTTTGAGAAATGCCTGTTCTTTTCTTGCTAAGCATGCTCCCTTCCCTGAAGCACAATCAATGCCAATCAAATCCCGCACATGAGCAGAGCTCTAGTGGAGAGATGCAGCCCATACAAATGAAAAATGCCACAAGCCCCCCTCAAAAGGCAGCCCTGACAAAGCCTAGAGCACAGCTCTTCCATTAGAGCTTTTCATGAAACACAGCCAGAGTGTGAATATAGAGTGCTGGCTAGAAAGCCCTCCCGAGTCATAAATCACATGGTACATGTGCAGCATAAGTGGAGTTTATTCATGACGGACAGTATTTCAACAGGACTTGATAGATGGGCGAGGAAAAGGAGCCAGACTTTATGGAGGATAGAACTGGTTACTCAAGAGATTCTTTATTAGTGAGAGAACCTTAATGATATGAAGCTAAGCCAAGCAGAGTCAGACTGAAAGCTGGGGCTGGCCTGCTCTTCTCTGTCACAAAGCAGTCACCGTCACCTCTCTGCAGCTGCTGCCCCTTGCTGCCTCCCAGTACCAGGCAAGAGAGGCACAAGAAGTTGCTCTGTGCATCCCTACACAGAAACTCCACTGACAGCATTTCTGCTCTGAATTTACACCAGTGCCATTGGACAAAGATGCTGGAGAGCACTGCAATCAGACTGCTGCAGCTCAAGCGAGGTAATGGGAAAAAAGGGGCTTTTATGATGCCCTACATGGCAAAAGGTTAATTGCTTAGACCTACCTGACTGGGACATCATCAAAGCAATACCTGACTAACCCTCCTACCCAAAGAAGAATGGGAGACAAGCCAGTTGGCCTCTATTTAAGAATTGCTCCTAGCTGTAACCTGAGCTACTAAACTTGATACTTCCAACACCTGTTATTCTCAAACAAGCTTATTTTGCACCACACGTCAGCAGCACAAAATGAAACTTGGATGCTATGCAGGAAGAGAGGGCAGCAAGCACAGCATGCTACACTGGCATAGGGAAATGAGGCCACACTACTGGATGTACCATCACCCAAGGCCTTACACCTGCCAGAGTGAAAACAAACATTGCTATAGCAGCATTCTCTGTGCTAGAAAGTGCTGGTGGTGATAGCTCACAAGGGAAAGGCCACATCATTCCCATTCTACACTTGCTACATGAACCACCACCACAGCTTAGGACAGCTGGCTCCATACACAGCTTTTACTACAGAGAATAAGAGAAGTCAAACACCTCCCTGCTCTAACCACAAAGCCACATCACCACAGTCCGCAGTCTGCTGCTGCTGAACAGGAGTAAAATATTCTGTTGTGTGTCCACATGAGCACGTTGCTATTTCCCTGCATGGACAGAGAGTCCATAGTGCCCTCTCCTGGCAAAAAGTGCGTGAGAAACGTTAGTGGCAAAATCACGGAAAAAATCATCTTCCCCTTCTCTTTCCCACGCACACAGGAGGGAAGGCCACATGGGACACTAGATGCCTACAGTGAAAATCTAGTTTCAACGAGATTTCTGTATAATTACTAGTGACCCACACTCAAAATTGGAAGCTAGTTGTTTGCTAGAACCAGGATTGATCCCATCAAACTGTCTGACAGCAGACTGATGACAGGGTGATTATGTGGAAAGAACAAGCCAGCATGATGAAAGAAAGTCATGAAAGATACTTGCACCTTCATCACAGGCAAGATTAGAAAGCTCTCTGCCCCATCAGTGTCTTATTCATTTCACTTCTTTTTCTGTGTGCACCTTTTCAAGTATTAATTTAACCAATATGACCTAATCAGTGTATTGGTTTATAATACACTTAAGAAAAAAAGAAAAACAACATATTACTCACCTCTAACCAATACCTATATATGCAATTTTTCGTCACTTTGCGGGAAATAAAAGTCACCCTGAATGGCCTGATATGGTAAGCTATAATACATTTATTAAAAAATACAGCTGTGCTCTCTGTGTACCATGATCTTCTAGTCTTGTTAAAGAGCCTCTGTCACCAGGGCCTGGAAGACTTAATATACGACATTTATTATGATTAGAAATCATTTGTACAGCACTGTAAATTCACACAGCACTTTCCCAAGACCATTTATAAGTCTAATGGCACTATAAATCCCTGTTAGCTTCCGCACTTTATTCCCCAGAATCTCTACTTATTCAAATGATTCGACAACCCCCCCACTGTAATCTCATCTTTGAATACATCAAGCCACAGTCCCACCCTGGACTGCCCATCGCCCGAGTGACAGGCTGGGTGGATTGTCAAAATAACCCTGAATCACACATTTTTAAAAAAAAAAGGTTTTGCAGATGGAACCAAACACCCCCAACAACAGCATGACAACAACACAGGAATTTGGCTTTCAAAGCGTGCTGGCATCTACTGCTGCTGTTTGCACTTCAGCCTGCAGGAACAGCCCTAACGCACACAAGCACCTCTGCCAACGCCTGTGCCGTGCACTGAGCTGCTGAAGCACACATGCAGCCTGCAGCACCCCCCTGGCCAGCACACGTACTTGATGCTGTCGGTGTGGGTTTTATATTCCATGATGGTGTTGGGAGGTAGGTTGAGCACTCTTCGTAACGTGTCGCGTATCCGGGCTGTCGTGGCCTGGTCGCTGGCTGTCTTGTTCCATATGGAGATGATGTCCTCCTGCGGGAGGGCACGGGAGAGAGGGCTAAGCACGGGGCACTTGGTGCAGCCCTGCCACACAGAAGCACGTGCCAGTTCTCAAAAGCACTCACCTGGAATCGGACAGAGACGACGGCCCCGCAGATTTCTTCCCCCACCATGAACTGCTCTCCCAACATGGCCAGAATAAGATTTTCCCAGCACCGTGACGCTAAGCCCTTCCGCAGACGGATAATCCATTTACCACCATTTTTGTTGGCATCATCCTAGGAAGAGGGGAAATAAATTGATTTGTTTTCTCCTAGCTATTTTTCTGCTACCCACAAGAGAGCAGATCCACAAACAGGAGCAGATATTGATTAGGTGGGGCAAGGAAGGTATTTTCAAGCAAAAGCATTTTATTTCACTTCTCCCCCATACAAGCAGAGACAGAGGAAAACCAACTACTTTGAATACAAAGTACTTGAAACAATGGCCCTCAGCCTTCCAGACAAAGTTCTGCACCCTGATGACTTGAGTTCTAGTGTTTTGATCCCACGAGCAAAGATTAACACCAGCCTGCCAATCTGCACAAACAGACCCAGAGGCGAGATCTTTAAAACTACTCCTAAACCTGAGACTGATTCACCATTTGTCTAACTCCCTGTGTATGTAGTTCTGCTTGTAAAACAAGATTCCCATAAAACAGGAGAACCCCTCATTACAGAGCATGGAAGGCCAGGAAAGAGTTTGCAAAATGGTATTTTAAAAGGAAGTGAAAAATTGATAAACATTTTCCTTCCACACTTCCAGGAATGGGCTCACAAGTTGTGTTAACACAGAAATGACTACCTTGTTCTCTGAGAACTACTGACATTATCACACATGATACAGCTGAATGTTTGCTCCAGACTGCAGTGACCCAGGGAAATAATCAAACTGAGGGGAGAGAGTAAAAGAAAAATTTTATGCTAAGCACCCAGTCTGTCACCTCAATATTGTGATTCTGTATCTTGAAGCTGACAAAGAGCTGGAAACTGCTACAGCCTCCCTGCTCCCCACAATGCATAGCTATGTCAAAGAGCAGCTCCTCCTCTGTGCAGAACACTGTGGCATTCTCTGATACAACACTGTAGCTGGGAAATCTTATAAGGTGAGAGGGGAACAAATTCCACCCAAAGATGAAGACAGAGAGGTAGGAACAAGTCAAAGAGGTGGCAGTTAGGAAGGGTAAGGGAAGACAGAGAACAAAGGATGACTCAGAGGGGACTGCACAAAACAGGACATTCCTCTCCAAATCCTCAGCAATCCCCTCTGCCAAGCTGGGACACACCTTGAAGATGCCAGGCAAGGCAGCCCAACCCTTCTTAATGAAATAAAGTTAATTTTATTTTAGCCTGAAAGCTTCTCTAGGGCTCAGATAAAACTAAACATTTGTCTGCTCCCTCAGAGACATCAAGTGCTAACAAAGCAATCCTGAGGAAACACGAAGTGTCAGCATAACAGCACCATTCACCTGACTCCTACTTTTCAGGCATGTGCTGGACTGAAAGGGGAAGGCATCAACTCCAGACAAACCTCAAAGCATGACAGGAGCCATCCAAATCAACACAAATGCTAGGAAAGTGGCAGAATCCTGTGAGAAACAAACTGGGTTCTGTTAAGTGCCCTTGTTTTCCAAGTTGTGAATATCACAGCACAGTCTAAAGAGACTGGGAGTTGGGTTTAACTCTTTGAAGTTTCCACAATGACTAATGGCAATCAGAACAGAGTGATATTGCTAAAAATACCTCAGAGGTGGCTTAAGCAGGTTCAAGGCTACAGAGAGAGCAGTGATTGGGAGGCAGATGCTGTATCATGTGCTTTATGGTGGTTGTTAGTTTTCCTTCAGGTTAAACAAGCTTCGGTTCAGTCAAGCATTTGATTTTCCTTCACCAGAATAATAATGAACTGCAGCCCAGTAAATCATCAGGAAATATTATGCTTAGTGCTTCTGACTTTACCAGAAATGGCACAGATGGATGCAGAAAAAAATCAGAGCTACACACAGGCACATATGTATCTTCAAGAATGACAGTAACTAAGGATTGGTTTGGAAGAGAAAGAAACATAAACAAAGCCCTACAAAGCATGCAGCAATGGAAGGCCAGAAGTGAGACCTCAGGTCCTCTTCTAGAAATATAAGAAGGAAATAGGGCCAGAAGTAAAAATACCAAAGAATCTCTCTACCTCCATCTTAAAATGTATACCAGGAAATGCTTCATAGAAATTCTGGTATCATCAACTTGAGAACTCTCTGGTCAACATATTGTCTGAGGAACTTGCTCACCAGGAGTCCAAAGAGGGTTAAACATTTTATATAAATAGTATTTGCAGTAACTGGCTATAAAACACCTTGCTTAAATAATTGCTGACAAGGGTCACATATAAATTCCTCAGGACCAAGCAGTATAATTAGGTACTTCAGAGAAACACATAAAATCCTCATATTGTGAATTCTATTGGTCATTGCTGGAAGCAAGCCAGGAACTGAAAAAATGATTTGCTGGGCAAAGACTTTTTAAAATTTCCTTTAACAGATTTGGATATAAATAGAAGAAAACTAAAGTGCCCTGGAAGAAAAACAAAAAAACCCAAACCAAAAACAAAAAACCCCCAAAACACACAAAAAAAAAACAACCCCAAAAAAACCCCACCAAAAAAACCAAACCTCAAAAAACCCCCAAAATACACAAAAAAAAAAAAAAAACCCAAAAAAACCCCACCAAAAAAACCAAACCTCGAAAACCAAACCAAAAACACAAAAAAAAGAAGAAAAGCAAATAAAAGGCAAAGTTGTTTTTCCATTTCCAGCTCTGTGTGCAGGCTTTGAACCATATACACCTCCTTGACTGAAAAAGGAGGGCTGGTTTTTATAAGCTTTGGTGAATCCCACTTAGAGGGGTCCAGTCCTTTCCAGAGGAAAGCCCTGCACTGCTGTCACTGGAGGCAGGGGCAATATAAGGGGCAAGGGAGAGCTTAGATGGGGTACCCCCTCCATTGGCAGTTCAGCAACCTTGTGGGGGTTCAGCCAGCAACTTCCCCATCTTCCCTCTCTGGCAGCAGGCCTGTCAGGTTACATGGGACAGAGTTCTGAGGACAAGTTTACAAGAGACCCAGATGAAAGAATTTCATCCAAGAAAATCTAATGGAATGCCATTTAATGACAAGAGTCCCTCCACTGTAGAAGGTCTCCTCCAAAATACTGTGGGAAAACATCAAGGCAGAAATGAGATCTCCAACTCACCTCCCACATGGGTTTGATGCCCTCTTTGAAAAGATGGAAGTCACTGTGGCCTGTCAGGTCCCCAGGACGTACCATGTGACTGTAAAACCGCCAGAACTGTTCCACCTGCAACAACACCAACCACACAATGAGGCTCAAACTGTTCACAGTCAAGATTTCTAAAGAAACATGCTGCCATTTTTACACCAGCTCTCCAGAGCCACCTTCCCCATCTCTGTTCCACTCTCGTCACCGGGGTGTTGATAAGACAACACAAAAGGCAACAGTAGTGTCAGAGCTTGGGTGCCTGTTTCTGACTGGCTCCATTACCAGGCGACCACTTGAAACATTCAACAGGTGCCTCCAAAGTCACTCAGAGTTTGTCTGAAGAAATCTCTGCTAAGGTAACAGCTGCTCTGGAGAACAGTTACAAACACATCTTTTAACGCCTACAGTGCAAACTTTCAATCACTGGATATGTGCCAAATGCATAAGCTACAGCCAAGCCTCTTTACCCTGCATAACCACTGCTCTCTGTGACCATGGAAACTGCAGAAGCCTTCAAATAAGACCTTTTCTGTATTTAATTTTACTGTATGCATATTTTAAGACAAAACATATATTCTGGTGCTAGTTTAAGATTGGGAGGCACTATTCAGAGTTTTTATTTAAATACCTCTTACTGCCTTTTACAATCTGCCATGGTACACTTGGACCACTTCAACCAGTTCCATTCTGGGACCCCTGTGGCTGCTTGAGACAATCTGACTGTAAGGCAAGGGACTTATTTTTTATAGTTCATAAAAGTAGCATATTTATCTTTTGAGAATCTCTGGGTAAGAAAGGATTTGAGAGAGGATGGATCTTTAAAACGAAACAAGGCAGTGGAAGAGATTATACTAATTTCCATATTCTAAGAACACTCTACTCAGTAAGACAATAGCTATTAAGCAGACCAGCAGTGCAGACACAGGGGTCAGGCATCAAGCCAAGCATTTTATCAGACACCTTAATGACTCGGTCAGCACCTGAAATTCCACTCCAATCGGTGACCTCTGCCATCCAAGCTGGAATTTGCTTTTACAGCCAATAAAATTATGAACCAAGACTGAGGAGGGGTCAGAAGCAATTTATTTTTGTCAGGCACGTCCAAATATCCGTGGAGAAATCATACTCCCACAGTGAGGGAACATGCCCTCTAGTGGTTCACATTTCACAGCTTTTAGAGCTTTCCACTGGAAAGTCAAGAATAAATCTGAACCCAGACTCAGCTACACAATTCTTTCTGAAGTTTGGTCTTCCATCTCCTTAAACAGAATTTGGACCCAAACACATTATCAGATATGTTGGCCATCCTGACAGAACTGCAGCACTTCCAGCTGACAATGCCCCAACAAATTCTCTGTAGCAAAGAGCAGGCAACAGAATATTCAACACTATGTTTTTCCTCTAAGGAGCTAAAAATCAATGCTAAGTCTACACTGATTTATCAGACTGAAAAGTTATTGCCAGATCATCAAGTGGCAGCCACATTTTTCATGCCCTGAAATGAAAGTACTTGCTCACACAGGGTAATAGGAGCAGTAACTACCCACAACAGACTCTTCTTCCCACCCTTATCCAGTGTGGATGCAGTAACACAACCCAGCTGCTCAGACAGGCATATTTTTATGCAGCCTCCAGAAGGAATAAAGGGCTGTTTTTATAAATTCTTATATGGCAGAGGATATGTACTGGTGGGCAAAATTAACATTTATAAGAGACTCTGAAAAAACTGGGCAAACACTAGATTGAAAAGAAAAAGGAAGAAAACAGCCAACAGACTTCCTGGGCTCTAGAACAGTAATGGGGATTAATTCTGCTTATGTATCTTGGGCTCTTGAGAGTGGATTTACTCTGCCAGCACTCTGCCATGCAAAAACCCAACACAGCCTTTCCAGGACATGCTCAAGTTTATTCCAGGAGGAAGCAACCACAGAGTGGAAGGGGAAAGACAGAACAATCTGCCTTTTAATGAACTTGACTACAACATCAAACTGCACCTTGTCCGTCACTTCTAGACAGACAACAGGCCACCAGCTGTTGGCAAATACAGCATGCCAGATGATTATTCCAAACACAGTCTTTGAGGTGGGAAGTGCATGGGGGACAGCACAGAAATGGAACAGAAGAGCTGTTCCTTTCCTCTCTTGCTCCAGCCATAAATGAACTACATGGCTGCTCTTTTTTTTGTATTATTATACCAGCTACCACCATGCACAGAGGTCTAGCACAGGGCAGAAGGAAAGTGCTAGAGACACATCTCCTGCTGCAATTCAAGAGCTCGTCGGGCAAATCACTCCCCGCCACCAGGAGCAGCGGCGCAGTGCGTGTGCACAGAGCCAGGAGGAGCAGGCTGTGCCCAGGTGACACGGGGACAGCAGGGGGTACTCACGGAGGCGAAGGTGCCGATCTGTTTGATGTTCTGTTCGTAGCTCTGGGAGCTGGTGGGGCGCCCAGGGGTCCGCCGGGAGTACCAGAAGGTGTAGTTATACTGCAGGGGGTGCTCAGCGGGCCCCGGGACCACAGCCTGCACAACAGAAAACCTTGTTTACCCCTTGTGTGCTCCTCCAAAAAGGGGAATGGGGAATATTCCTTTTACAGCATATAAAAGCAACCGTTCAAGCCATCGGAGGCATCATTACTGATTTTATTTTTTAGTCCTGTGCCTGCCTCAAAGGAAAAAAAAGGACAAACAAAAAACGGAAGAGTGAGACCTTTAACTTGTTCAAATGAAGAGAAAAAACCCCACTCTCTCCTCTGGGAACGATAAACTCCACTTATAATGAATCATGATTCAAATGCAATTAAAAGTCTGGTGACACCAATTGCCTTAAGCAGCCAACACCCCAGTGCTCTGGGAAGATTAATCTAAGAACTTGTTATGTCAGCTTTGGCAGAACCTATCACCAGCAGTGGGCAGCAATCACTTTTCAACTTCCAAAACACTGATTTCTGATTAAGCTGCTCTCTAAAGAGCACAAATGAGGCTAATGAGAGCTCATTAGCCAGGAGTCAAAACTCACAGAGAAAACCCCAATCAAAGCCCTTATCTTGTATTACTTGATACTGTTACAGGAGTTACCAGGGCTTAAATCTCTACTTTCTTCTTGACTATGGCAAGTTTACAATGGTGGCATTACTTTAGACAGAGCAGTTTTCCTAAATACAAGATGAAAAAAAACCCCAAACCAGGAGAGATATATGCCTTATGCATTCTTGACAAGGCTACATTACACACACGGACACATCTTAAAAGTTATTTCAACAGTGTCACAAACACTACCCACTAAACCACCTTCAAGCCACTACTGTCCTGTCAGACAGGTGTCCTCCCCCCATGTCCTCTTCCAAATTTGTTTTTTGATGAAAATAAAACTTTATTTCTCATTTCCATTCAAAAGCCTGGCAGGGTACCAGCTATGTTAGTGAAGGGAACATTCAGCCCTCAGATGAGAGACCTCCAAAAGTGACACAAAATTACTAAAATCAAACACAACCCCTCTGTCTTCACTGCAGCAGTAACGATGCATTGAGATCACAGCCCTCCAAGACAAATTCTCCTTATCCCTGACGTGAATATTGACTCCCTAGCACTGCCACACCATGCCCTGGTGGTGGAGTGCAGACGCCAGCAGCATACCTTCCTCTTGGTAGTACTCTGTGGTTTCTCACGATCATTCTTTTCCTTCTCACTGTCTTTCTGTGTGTTATTTTCCTCATTCTGGTCATGGTCTCCACTATCATCATCTTTCAATCTGGTAAAGAAAAATAATAAAGAGAGCCATCACAAAGGTGAGAAGGTTCATACAAGCCCAGGCAGTTCTCTGCTCCAAAGCTCCTCTGTGGCACAAGGGCCACCAGAGTTTGGAAATCTACATGTGACAACCAAACCCACACAGCAAAAACTACTTCTACTTTCATGCCCATCACAGGCACCTTGGGCACGCACTTTTAAGCTGAAGTGAACCACGAAACAGCTTTTTGGAACAAACTCAAGTAGTTTGTGCTAGATACTGATCTGCCACAGGAAACCCCAGTTACTTGTTACGGTTGCCTGCTATTCAGGGGGCCCACATGAAGACCTGTCACTGCACCTCTACTGACCCCGCTCCCCACGCCCCCCAGCACAGCAGAGGCAGCGACTCGGGCGAGCGGACACCGCGCCAGCACCCAGCACCCGACAGCTCTTTCCGCCCGCCCCATTCCCTGCGAAGAGCCGGAAAAGGCGAGAGACAAGCGGGGCCACGAGGCGTCCCGCGACTCCCCGGTGCGGGACTGCCGCCACTCCACCGCCCACACTTCCCGACCCCGCATCCCCTCGGGGCCAGGCCNCGAGGGCGCTCCCGCGCCCCCCGGGGGCGGGCCGCCCGCCACTCCACCGCCCACACCTCCCGACCCCGCATCCCCTCGGGGCCAGGCCGGGCCCCGGCTGCAGGGACGGGGCTGTGCGTAGCCCCGTGACTCATCGCGTCTCGCCCGCCCGGAGCCGGGGCAGCAGCGGGAGGCGCCGGCGGGACTCGGGGCCCTGCAAGCCCCGCACCGGGGGTCGGTCGGGGGGGGCTCGGGGTGACACTCACGCGTCGAATTTGTTGTTCATCGTCGCTCGCTGCCGCCGCCACCCCCGTTCGCCTCAGCGACTTCCGTCCTGCTGAGTCCGCCAGCGAAACCCTTCCGCCGCTTCCGGCGGCTCCGCCATAACCTCCCGCGTTTCCCTCCGGAGCCGTGACACTGCGCACGGCGGGCGGGGAACGGAACGCGCTGCCGGGAGCGCCCCTCGGGGCAGCGCCGCCATCTTGGGTGTGGCGTTGCTGGCGCCAGGGACTGCGCCAGAGATTTACAAATTATTCATACAAATAATTTTGCTCTGCTAAATACAGTTTGAGGAATCAGACAGTTACCCTCTTCAGAGGGCTTTCCCACCTTGCCTCCTGTGACAGCTGGCGACAGGAAACCCCAGCTCGACGCCTTCCCTATCGGTCTTTCCTTCATGTACAGTGAGGGATGGCACAGAAAACGGGGGAAATGTCCCAGTGAAGAGCCTGCAAGCTCCTGAAGTGATAATGGACACTTCATAGAGGATAAGCATCTCCTTCATGAATCTGTTCCCACCTTACTCCACGAGCACGGTGTCTTTTCACAGTCCTTTGCAAATCTCTGACTAATAATTTCTTCTATATGTCAGAGTTAGTAAATGGAGTTCTGAGTGCTGTAGTTTCTGTTTCTGTATCAATCTGTGATGTGGAAAGAGTCAGTCCTCCCATCCTATTGTCTTATGGGTTATGAACCTTATGTGTTCATAATCTTAGAAGACATGGAAAATGATTTAGAAATAAATAGTAGCAGAAATGGTTCAAAAACTCATAAAGAATTTCCTGGATGGTAACAAAACCAATCCCTAATGAGATGTGTGTGCTCGGAAGACCAGCAGTTTACCCAAATATTTCAGAAAGAATGTGTTACACAAATCACTCTGGAGACTTGCTCATACAAAGATCCTTTTCACAGAATCAAAAACTAATGACTTAAGTTGCCAAGATATCAATCACTCTCTTGAAACTGCCCAATGCAAGTGCCAAGTAATTACTGTGGGGTGAGAAACAGGGTCACACTCTGTTATCTCCTACTTAATAGCTTATTTAGAAATTATTAGGCACTCTTAAAGATTGATTTTAGAGCACCAGAGGATGCAGTAATTACAGTTATTCAACTTAAAAAGGAAAGAACATCACTAAACCCCACTGAAGTGAAGGCTTCACACTGATCAAAACCCTTGACTTGGTTCTTGATTTTCTCAAAGACATCTTCCCCCAAAGCCACATAGGTCTTATCTATTGGGATGACCACTGACACCAGGTTGAATGCGGATTTAAAGTATTCTGCTGATACAATAAACTGCATGTACAGGCAGGTTTTTCTGAAATTTCTGTGGGTTTTATATTTAGCTTGTAACAATCTAAAAGAAGCCAAACATTGTTATACTGGTACCTTTCTACACTGACCTAACTCTTGAAATCCTGTATGGTAAAATGGTAAAAGTAACATCTCTGCAACAAGAGAGGGAAAATGAGGACAGGTTTGTTCATATCATAGCATTTAGATAACATCCAGCATCCTATTCCCAGTGAAGAGTTCCTCATGAGCTGTTCAAACTCACCTTTGGGGAGTTCTGCAGCCTGGGACAACATACAAACAGAAGATGTGATGCCTGACTTTGCTTTGTCTAAGGGTTGTACCCAAAGCTTAGTGGCATTAAGAGACCTCAGTGACAGGGAAGCCTTGCAGTGTGGTGTCTTGGGTCCCCAAAAACCCTAGGTTCAGTCATGCTACTGTAACAGTCTCTTGTAAAACTGCTTTTGCATATGGCAGGGTTGTTCAGTCCTTATATTCAATTCCACAAGATGGACAAATGACAGCATCTAACACCTCTTGGAGTCATTCTGAATTTTTTAAAAAAGGACTAATAATGAGCATTCAAGAATTGTTGATGTGCAGACTCTATGCAGAAACTCAAAATTCCCAAGCCACCTTACAGTGTAGGATCAAGGCAGCAGAGTCAACATGAGCCGTGAACAAGGACCCAACACATCTAAGTGCAGCTGCACACATTTCCCACCTTGCACTTCCAGATATACCATCATGGAGTGCTCAGCATAAAGTGAAGGTGGTGTCTGAGCCCGCTCTGAAGAGATCTGTGGTCACTGCACTCTGAATGTAGAGAGCGTGTCATCCTCTGCCTGCAGATAGGAGACAGGCAGTGAGATTTAGGATGGTTTTAACAGCACAGCAAATTCCCAGCAACAGATCTGTTTTTCATCACAGGCTCCATAGTGAGTTGGTGGAGCTGGTAAGACAGCAGCCGTGTTGTTCTGTTAAAAAATATGATCTTGCTGAAGAGGAAGACAGCACACAGTAAGTTTTCTTTCAGTCTAGAATGGAAAAACATCACTCTCTTTATGGTTTAGGTTGAATTCAAAGAAAGAAATAGCTCAACAATCTCTCAGGAAGAAAAGGAGGAGTGGAGGAAGGAGTGCTGCTGGAAATACTTTAACTAGAAGCATTTGAAATATGTAGCAGCTGCCTATGACACAATTATTAGTTACCTTTAACATCTCATTCAGGCATGCAGCAATGAAGTCCTGTGGCTGTGCAGGCACCCAGCTCTTCTGGTGGTGCCTGATCTCAGCCTTAGCAACAGTTCACAGGTCCTGCAGGTGTGCCACTGCCAGCAGCCTTCTCATCAAAAAGTGCCTGAAGGCCTCAGCAATGATGGGAAAGTGTCCTGGAGCTGCACCTGGAAATACAAGTAGGGGAATGCCGTGAACATCTTGGCTTCACAGAGCACTTACAGGCTGAATGTTCACAGCTGAACTGTGCCTAACCATTGCAATGATCCACATTTGTTACCTGTCTGACTATAGGAATGCATGACCACTTAATTATTTTTAAAATTATCTTGTAGGGAAGTGTGTTAGTGATGACCATTACCATACATTTCAAGGTTGCCTGCTTTCCACTAGTAGCTTTCAGATCTGGCAGATTTAAATGCCCTTAGATACAATTTTTCTTAAGTTTTCTAAGTCAAGTCTTTCCCAGATGACCTGTTCCTTCTTAAATTTTAAGTCAACACTTGTCTGTAGTTCTCAAAGCCACATTCATGTTAACTTGTCCTGTTTATTCTGGATGGTTCTTTAAGTCCAGTCTAATACAGGAAATCAGGGTTATTACAAAACCCTCCAAGGCACAAGCTAAGAGGAAAAACCTGATTCTGGCCCCATGGCAAACGATGCTGCATATTATATATGTAAAGTCAGGCCAGTCTCTCTAAAAAGAGCTGTTACAGATGATTCAAGGGTCTGTAGGCACAGCAAGCCAGGAATGGTTGCGGACAGATCATTATTTAGAAAGAAGGGCACAGCAGTGAATGCTGGCTGCAGTAGAGTTCAGTGTTTATTTAAGAGCTCTTCTTCCTCTCTGTGCCGTGGCAAAGAACAACCACACCACAGCTCCCTGAGGAATGCTGCCAGGTGCTGATACAATCACAGGGAAGCCCTTGCTCACCTGAGGCCAGGAGGTGCCATGGAATTCTGCCATGGCCTGGGATCGATCCTCTGGGCAGCCTCTGGCACATGGCAGTCTCTGTAGTGAAGCAATGTCCAAAAAGCACATCTGTTTGATGGCAGAAGGGAGTGGAACAGAGAGATCCATGCCTACAAAATAAAGCAAGCTGCATCATTAACTTCTTTAATAGGCTCTGACCCTTTGTTACGGTGAGCTCTTGGTTTGCATGGGATTACACAAATAGCTGAGACTTCAGGAATCAAGAAACAAACTGGGGGATTGTTCTTCCAGCACCTTTATAATGAGTTGGGGCAAGACTTCATCCTACAGGAAAGAGCAGAATCAGCACAATTTGGGAACCTCTTACCTGTCACTTTCTCCTATAAAGGGTTAGCAGGAGAGCAGTGAGTCAGGTGTGATGTTCTAGGCTCCAGTGTGAAAGCATCAGCTGTATAAACCTCTCGTCAAACCTACTGCAAAAATTGCAACTTCCAACAGAAAAAGCAGGGCTAGAAATAAGGAGAATGAGTCTATGTCATGAGCATATACATATCTGTATTTCCCCTCTTCCTCTGACAGTGAAGCAGCAAGCTTTGTCCTGCACCCAGGCTTCCAGGATTTTCTTCCCTAGTCCTAGCTTTCTCAGTCATCAGCCTGAATCATCTCTGCTGCTTCTAGATGTGCCCACTAGCACAGATGATGCCTGCAACAAAATGGAGAACGACTGGGGAAAAGCTTGGGACTAGTGCAACCCTTGGCATTGACTGGGGAAGGGATGGGAGAAATTTCATCCTGCTGTCAGGAAAAAAAAGAGTCTGGAATCATGTTTCACTATTAGAATCTTAAAAGGCTTTCACAGTTACGCATTGGATTGTTTTTTATGGTGGTCATTATTCATGTGTCTGCAGAATGTGTAGCCATCAGTGCAGCAACTGTGACATGTTACCCAGAAACATTTTAGCAGGATTCCTCCATTCACCTTGCCCAACGGAGGTGATTGATGGGTACTGCAAAAGCATAAATTCTGCTTTTATTATCTTTCCATGTTTATTTGTTTTCCAATCCTACAGCCTTTTCAGTGTATCAGTACTTACACAAGGACCAGCCTCCACCATTAAAGTAGGAATTATAGCTGTAATTAGCAGGCGCAGCCATTAGATGGTAATGTTCACTCACTGCTGTGCTGGAGGATCTGGTAAGGCCGGTGGGGCAAACTTTTCAGTCATTGATCTGGAGTTTCTCTTTGGACATGTGTTGAGTACCCTGAACAGTCTGGGAAGTATTTAACTCTTACAGATCCTTCTGATTGCCAGTTTCAGAGTTTCGGTTTTCAATAGTTCTGCAAATCAAATCTCCAACAACTATAAATTAGAGACCAATTTTAAGCTCTGAACTGGGTAGTTGAGAAAGACTTAACTGCACAGAGGAAGGGAAGATGAGATAGAACAAAGATTTGTGATTTCAGATAGGAAACATCAGCTAGCCTGTGACTCTGTGCGATAGGAGGTAAGGATTTCTGAACAAATGTTTTAGGAATTTTAAAGTATAAAACAGAGGAATGAATGAAGATTGTCCCTGCACCATATGCAACTATATACATATTTATGTAACTATATATATAAACTGTGACCTTTTTCTGAGCACTTGCAGCACTTTGATAATATATGCTGGACACTTCAAAGATGGAAAGACACCTGTTTGCTCCAGGGATATTCAGGGAACTGGTGAAAACACGACATTTGTTAAGCTGTTAGGAGTCTGAGCACAATTTCAACACGTTGAGTTCTCCAGCTTGCTCCTAGGAATCCGCTGGAAATGTGTTGCTGAACTCAGAACATTTATGAACAGGACTGCATCTCTCTAGATGCATATGCAGGCCTCCTTTGCAATTTTTGGAAACAAAGATGTAGCCAGGGTTTCTGGAATAAGCTGACCATACTGAAAATGCATCCAAATATGAATGGGCACCTGGTTGGTGTCACTTGCTAGGAGCAATGGCTGTTTTCCATAAGGGACAGTAATTTGAAGGATAGTTTTCACAGCAGTTGGAGTCCAGTCTTTTATCTTAATAGCCCAAGTAAGGTGGAAAGGGAAGAAGAAACAAGTGCCTGAATCCCTGAACTGGATTCCAGTTGGTATCCAAAGAAACAGCAGAGCCTGTTTTTTCTTTTGTACACAGGAAAACAGGGAGCCTTAATAATGCACTTTGTCTCATACATGTCCTAGGCTTGGGGACTCAACTCTTTATCAGTATAGGTCTATTTCCCAGGACAGGCAGACATAAGGCATAGCCTGAATCCTGAGCAGGAATCCTTCCTGACTCATCTTGGCAGATGCAGTGTATAGGCCATATTAAGGATTGTCAATAATATTATTGATGTGCCTCTACACTGTCAAACAAAACAAAAAAGCCAGAAAAGCAGTGTGTTGATACCCTACCCACCAAAGAGTACAGACAATGTCACCTTCTGCAGGTCTGTGCAGCTGCTCACTTATGCAGTTAAATGGATTAAGACTTTAATCCATCCACTTGGTTGTTTTGCAGTGCACAGTGGATCTGGTGATTACTGACACTTACAACACACTCCCCAAACCAGCAGAACTCTGGGGAAGTGGAAATTTTGTCTCAACTTGACCTTCAATATCATAACACCACAGGTAACATCACTTTTCTTTATCTTTTTCCTTTCATTCCTCTTTTCAACAGCAAGGACTGGCCTGGAGCGGTAACACCTCTAGTGAGGTGCAGTCTCACCTGCTTTGCTGGTTCTCCACTGGTCAGGTCAGGCCACTGCCAAGGAGCATTCCATGGCCTTCCATTACTTGTGCCAAGACACAACCAGCAGTATTGCCAAAATAAGGGCTACAGAATTAATTCCTTAAGCAAATAAACTTTGCTTTCTGCTTCTTTCTTTTTGCTGATTCTTCCTGTTTCCTTTCCTTCCTCTTTGTAACTTGTGCCATAATAATGGGATTTCTCAAACTTTTTTTTTTTGCCAGATGGCTGTTCAGTGCTTTACGCCACTTCCAACTGTTGCTACAGGGCCGTTCAACTCAATACTAGTCCTCTCTAAAGTCCATCAAGGAGACATGGGGCTTGAGTTCTGCCTGGAAAGCTCATAGCTCAGACTGAAGTCAGGAAGGACCAAAAAGCTGCTTTTACATTCTAGCCAAGATACATTAGGAGTCTACAGCTGAAATATTCATGAAACTATAAAAAGCACCAATACCTTCAAGAGTGTTTCATGGAGAGTTTGGAACTCCAGTGTCCACAGCTAGCTCAGGAGGTAGGTGTCAGTCTTAGAGGCAGTTTCCTTTAGGCCCTCTGGATGTTCAGGAAAATCAGAGAAATCCAGATACAGAGAAAAACAAAAACACACACAAAAAGTTGACTTTTAGAAAACATTGCTGTTCTCATGTCCCTCCTCACTCAGTTGTGACTGAACCTGCAGCCCCCAGATCCACACTCCCACAGGGATTAGCCGTGTTGGAGCACTTGGACAGCCCAGGAAATTAACCACGTCTAGTCCCAGGCAAAGGCATCTGGACAGCAATGGAGTGTGTCCCCTCCACTGTGCTCAGAGTGACAGGAGAATGGATCAAGTGAACTGATGTGGGTCCCTTTTCAGCTCTCACAGCGAGAACAAGGCTGGTGCCCTGCTCTGGACACTGGCTTGGACTTTAAAGACCTGATTCAGTTCCCTGCTGTGCTGCAGATCTTCTCTGTGATCCTGGACAAGGTGTTTCATGTAGTTTCAAGTTACAGTCAGCCTGTAATCTACCTGTAACAAGATGTCTTGAGGAGCAACAAGGAGTCCCATCCCCTCATTTTCCCTTTCACCAGGGTTGGATCCAGCAACACAGAGCTATAAAGTGCCTGGATTCATTTGGCTGATCCGGTGGAAAGCCTTTCAGTTTTAGTTGCAGTAATAGTTTTCTGCTGGTTCAGCAGTCTCACCTGCTGGCTGCTGCCTCACTGAGCAGAGTGAGAACATGGCCAAGGACAAAAGTGGGCAGGACCACCCCTTTTGGCAGACTCACTGATCGTTTTAGCTGCAGCACAGAGCCCTGGGCGGCTGCTGTCACAAATACATTCCCAGTTAACCACTCCAGTGACAGTAAACAGAGAACTACCCTGTACGGAAATTATATTACACTCTCTGGTGATTGTTTCCTTCTAATGCACTAAAACATCCTCAGCTAATGCTCTAATAAGATTTTGCAGGTATAAAGTGTATAGATGGCTCAGGAATGGAGAGACATAATAATGGGAGAACTTTATGGAAGGCTGAAAACAAATTTAATGAATTTGTTATTCCTCAGAAATATTGTGAAAGACAATGAAGCATTGCAAAATACTTCTCAAGAGCCCAGGAGTTGCCAGTACTGTTTTCTCCCCCAGATAAAACCTTTCTCTGAGAGAGAATCTTCAGCATCAGGAATCTGAAGGACATTCAGGGGGCTTGCCACAGCTGAAGGCTGAAGCTGAAGGACAGTGGCGGCCTGTAAGGAAGGGATTCCTTTGATTCCGTGTTGCAGCTGTATGTTAAGGATGGGAGTTTCCCCTCTCTCAGTGAATGTGCGATTTGTCAAGGTTGTTGTCTCATCAGGACTACCCTGGGAGAGGCCTGGGGAACTGATTGTGCTCACAGCACAGCTGCAGAGACATTGTAATCTTCAGTTATCTTACAGGCTGGTTGTGCCCAGCTCCCTCTACTTTCATCCTGACTCCCACGGAAAGGAAGAAAGAGTGGGTACTTCTTGCCAAGGTAAAAGCCAGCAAGAAGAAGCTAAGGGGCTTGGGTGAGCCCATGATTCTCAATAAATCAGGTGTGTTTGTCAGTTCACAGACAGTATGGATTTCCAACTGGATGCAGTTTTACAAGTGTTTACCTTTGTGATGACCTTGGTGTGTTCTCTGAGAAAGCACAATCCAAGCAGTTTTGCATGTGACCTCATTAGTCTCTCATTTTTTCTGGAATAAGTCAAAATATGGAGCAGTGCCCAGTGCAAAGTGGTCGCTGTGGTTTCTGTTCCTGCCAAAAAGAGGACGTGGAGGACCCAGACCAGGTTGTCTTTGTCATATTGCAGAGCTGGCATTGCCTTTAATCTTCAGGCATGGGAGGGGTGAGTTTAGAGTACAGCCAACACTACAACATATACAGTCATCAACTCCAGATGACTTCAGCAAACAATAGTTTGCAGAATCTCTTATTTTCCATACCAAGTAAATGTGGACAGCAGTAGAAAGTAGTAGTATCTTGTAAGTTTCTGTCTCTTCATGTCTGAAAAAGCACTCTGTCTCACAGGCAGTGTTAAAAAGATTTGAATGAGAGCAAAAGATCAAGCTAGAAGTTTTTCAATGCCAGGTGTTTCTTTTAGAGATCTGCTGATCTGCTGAATTCGAAACACTTAATGGGATTTTCTTTTATCAGTGAAAGCTTTAGGACAAGTTCATAGAATCCCATTCCCCCACCACTGTCCTCCTGTGCCATCCTGCAGGACAGAGCCCTTGATGACACCAGAAAATGCAGCAGTTGTGTGTCCTTTCTTTACCAAAGAATTTGCAAAACATACAAGCTCCTGAACAGTGAAAACCTTCCTGTGAAGATCTCAACATATTGAAGTATCCAAGGTATATTTTGGCTGTAAGATCTACTACTCAACTTTCCCAATAGATATGTTTTGACACAATGATGATGATTCAATTTCAGGACACTGATTAGCAGCATTTAGAAATACATGGCTAAAGCACCATTCCCTCTGAGACTTAGAAGTTTCTCCTAAATCTGTGCTTTTTCCCATGGGCTCTGGCAGTGATGTTTGTTTTCACAAGAGTAAGCTACAGATACAGCATTATTCCACATATAACACCCCTTATTTACATGGCATCTTTAGATTATTTTACCATTTATCTGCTAGCTACTTTAAATACCCAAGCTGCATAACTTCCTGCAGGTGCCATGTCGGCTGTGGTGCTATCTGAAGCTAGCACAGTCTCTTTTCTGTGGTGGGGAGAGGAGCTGGCTTGGTGGAGTCTGATCTCCTTTTCTCAGCACGGCTGTGACACTGCTGCTGAGGAAATTAAAACAGGAGCTGCTGAATGCTCCCTTGGCTCCTTGCTGCTCCCTGTCTATGCTCTGTGCTTATCAGGACAAAAGCTGGACTCCTTTTACTCCAGCAATAGGAAAGGGGCTTCTCTCCTTCTCAGCATTTTGCTTCAGTCCTTGTAATTTTTCTTTTCTGGAACCTTCAGCAGGGCAGGGGCTGCTGAGATGAAATTTGTTTAATATATGACACTTTCCCACCAGCTATTTCTCACCTAGCACACTGTAGTCTCTCAGCTCCTACTGAGACTTCTCTCTTTCCCCAAGGGGGAAATTGTAAAAGCTATTTTGAATGGCAATTTCATTTAAATTATTCCCCTCAGTACACGGAGGAAGGGGATGAAGAAATTTTAAAACCTTTTGGTTTAATCTAAACGATAGGGTTCATAGCTGCTGTGTTTTTTAAATCTGATTGCCTTATTTCCTGTGGATGTCTCTGAAGAAAGGAGACATCTACAGTGAAACCCACAATTTTTTATTCATTTCTCTAAGATATGTTTCCAAGTGCATATAAAGCCATTGATTTGCTCCAGCTAATATGAGCTCTGTGAAATCACCTGAACAGATCATTCATACAGATTTATACTGGCTCCTCAGACTATCCTGGAGAATGACCCAGATAATTTAGGACTATTTTTCCTGTGTTTTATTGTGCCCACATTTGTCTATGCTTTATTCTATGAATTATTTTCTACATTGTGTCTTCATTTTTACGTTCAGTCAGACCCATAAAACCCTTTTTTCCTCTAAGAGTTCTGAAAGGAGTTTAGAATAATTTTAAAATGTCACATTGCAAAGCATGTTCGACTCTTCAGCTCTTCTTAATCACCAGTGAGAATGGTAAATCAAGTGAAGCCTAATGCTAGATCCCTTTGCACCATCCCTGCAAATATAGCATACCTCATTCAGCGAGTTTCCAGACATGGCTGTGAGTTTTACTGAGATTAATTGAAATTAATTTTCCACGCATGGTAGAGAATGTTGCAAAACAGCCAGCACAAAGCTGGCCGTAGCACTAAACATATTAAAGGAGGAGGATCTTGATGCCAGGAGGTGCTCTGAAAGCTCTCCAGAGGGAGAGCTGCCATTCCCAGGATGTCACATGGACACGTGAGAGCCAGGGGCAAACCTGAAACAACATACCCGCCTCCACCTTCTGTCTCTTCCCAAGTCCAACCGGCCCCCGCTCTTTTCTGCTGCTACTTCGGGGATTTTGGATAAACTTCAGCTTGAGTCCCGGCATGCACCCAGAGCCCCACTGCTCCTGCCACCACCGCAGGGCTTTTGGTTACACTTTGTTTGCCGCCCCGGGTCTGCTCACTTCTGCAGTTCCAGCTCTCAGGTTCTTGCTACAGGCCGTTTCACCATCCAGAGTGGCACTGAGACCGCCTGCTCCCTGTGAGTTTTGCAAGGGGAGACCCTTTTCCCTCTCCTGCCACCATCACCACATGAAGGTTCCTGCCTTCCTTGGCAGACATCTGTCTTTTAAATCAAGACACAGGTTTACCGGAGAGGAGCAGATGTAGATGGATAGGATGGAGGAGAACCGTGGATAAAGCTGGGAAGGAGGCTGAGTAGGAGCGTGTAGACCCTGGAACATATGCTGCATGGAGTAACAGGCTGTATTATTTATCACACAGCTGTTGCTTTGTGAAAGCCCTGCAAGCCTGCCGGTGCTGGGTTGTGCTGGAGCAGACCACTGCCAGAGCTACAAGGCATGCCAGGATCTGGTCAGTTCTCACTTCGCTGTAGTAACATTCTCCTACATTTTAAATTCAGCAAGTTCAGATGTACCATCATGATTTAATTAGAAATACTTTATATTACAACATAAAAGCACTTTTGGTCCTCAATAGAAATTTGATGCTAAGTTTACAGTAGTGTTTACAGGCAGCTCTACTCAACTCCAACATTTGAATCCTTTCCAAAAGTGATTAGCATACCAGAACTCTCCGGCACTTCACTTTAACAAAGGTACAGATGAACTTGGCTGTTACCTCCAGCTGTGTGCTCAAACTGTCTACTCTTGCCTTGAATCAGTCCTAAGGAGCAGCTACCTTAAATAACAGATATTTTAGAATTCCTGCATCACATTGTCGTTCATGTCTTTTCTTACACTAAATCACCTCTAGTGTGCCCTCCATAGTTACTGTGCTCTTCTTTCCATAATCTGGACCCTTAAAGAACAAATAAATGAGATTTTCCAAGCTCCCTCCTGAAAACACACTGGTGATTGTTTTCAGCTCAGCATGGATTCCTCTCCTAATAGTTGTGCAGAAAAAAAAGGAGAGAGAACCTTGATGTCATCACATCAAGGTGAATCACGAAGTAGAGTTTATATGGATAAAGGGTGAGTGGGAACAAGAACTGAAAGAGGGCAAGGGAGAGTTGAACGGAGACCAGGAATTGTGGTGTGGGTTGCAATGAAAAAAGTAAAGGGCACAGAGAAAATGGAGACTGAGTGTTCAGGTAGCCCCTGAAGAGACTGCCTTCCAAAGCCTCTATATTCCTCTGTCATGGAGTTAGCAATGAAACTCACAGGCAAAGTGACTCTCTCATCTCACATTCAATGCCTCATCCAAGCAGGATTGATAATGGGTGTGATTCGACATCATTAAAAATAAAACACTAACGACAATATAATTTAATTAACCTACAAAGTCGCACATTCGCATTGATTATAAACAGCAAATTTAAGTTTCTTTTTTCAACTTTAGAATGACTTCACCTAGCATATGGGAGATACTTAATGTCAAATTCAGATGTGAAGGCACCTGCATTCTAATGTGTTTCCTGGGATTTGGGTGATGGGTTTGGTTTGGTTTTTTTGCAACCTCTTGACAAAATAAGTGGCTAAGTTCAGGAAAATAAAACTAAAAGAGAGCTTTAATAGTGTGCTTTCCGCAGTCAGATTCCTTGAGGTCATCAGGACACTCACAGAAATGGCACCTACTCAGCTCTTGTTGATACTCTATTGAATTTTCCTGAGGTTTGCTCAGGACTGAGCATGAGGATGATTTTGCTTGACCAGGACAAGGAGACACAGCATGGCTTTGGCTGGGAACCACAGCATCTGACTTCAAGTGCTCTTGGAGAGGAGAATATGGTCAAGATCCCTGTGAGAATATCCGTGACTTTCACAAAGACCAGACCAAAAAAAATACTGTTAGCCTGGGTCTTGGCTTGCATCCACTTTCTGAATAGCTCTGGGATAGACTAACATCAATAGCCAGAAGGAGGTTTATACACTTGGGAGGAAATTCACAGAGGTAAAGGTGGCTGTCTCAGGCTGGCCCATGGCTGCTGCAGCCTAGCGTGGAATGGCACAAACTCTGTAGGGGTGGGGCTGCAGAGTGCCCCCAAAAATGGGCTCAGTGTTGATCTTGGTCACGCCCTCAGGGGGCCGGAAGGTGAACGCCCGCAGGAGGCTGGCAAAGAAAATGAAGAGCTCAGTCCTCGCTAAGTGCTCCCCCAAACACACCCGGTGCCCTGCAGAGGGAAGAGGGGAAGGACAGTGAGTATCTAGGAATTTTTCAGTTTCATGATCACTTAGTTCATTCCTGTTGAAAGCAGAGGTGGGGTTTGCTTTGTTCAAGGAGAGCACCATGAAAGTCACAGAACTAAAACTATGTGAATTCCCTCTCAAAAACATCCCATCCAATGTCCTGGATTAGGAGACACAAAATGAAAATTTCAGTGAAAATCCATGAGCTGCCAACATAATTTCTTTCTTGACCTGACAGAAAAAAATTATTTTGCTTTTCCAAAAGATATTGAACTTCAGGACCATACACAAAACATCTGCCAGCTGTTTGCACATGCTTTAGTGGGTTAACATCAGCAGAGCAAAATTACTTGATAGTGGCATTTGCAGTTGAACAGAGGCTTGGTCACTTTATAGGCAAAGCATGAGGACTACTGTTCGTTTCCCAGGATTCCCATTCCTTGACACCAATGGTGTGAGCACAAAAGATGAATATTACATCCACATTTCCAGATAGCAGACAAACACAAGGCAAGAAAAGGCCATTTGAATTTAGAAACCACTTCTGTATGGACATTTGAGTGACTATCAACAAACAAAAACAGACAGCAGGAATGTTACTGCTAGGTATGATTACTAACTGTCTGTGCATTGTTACCTTGTTTCCTTCTTTTGCAACTGGATTTTCAGTTCCATAAGCAAGAACATAATCCTGTGTTTATTAGGATGCCTTCTGCTTTTCTTTCAGCTTGTTTCTTTAAAGGGGATTGCAATTAACTCCAGTACACACAAAACAAATTACTTCTCAGGAAAATAACTACATGTAAAGAATACTCCAGACAAAACTTGTATATGACTGCAGCATGCAGCCTGCCCGAGAGGTTCAGGAGTTAGAGTGGGATTCCCACCACAGTGTCCTATGAGCAGTTTAGGGTCATACAGCACAGAAGCCTCTCCTTCAGCAGAAACAAGTCAGGAATGTTCTTTAAAAGCAGCAAACAGTAGAGATAGAAGATGTTATCTGAAGAAATACCGTAATCTCATACTTCTGTAAAATACCATAATCTCATACTTCTGTATTCATCATCTCGTCTGTCAGATCAGTTCAAACTGTCAGTGCATTTACCTGCTGAGAATGGTAAGAAAGCTTCTCGAGGTATAAAGTTTCCTTCTTTATCCAGAAAATGGCCTGGGTTGAACTGTCGAGGTGTCTCCCACTGCTCAGGGTCATACAGAACAGATGCTATATTTGGTATAACAATGGTGCCCTGCAAAGAAGAAACTGTCGTTTCAGTTCCAGCTACTAGTTCCTGTCACCCATCAGTGCCTGATGGATAAAACTGTTGCTTGTTGGAATTTGGGCAAGTGCCAAGCTGGGCAGGGATGTCCTAACCAGTGCGTTGGCAAACCAGTTTCTCCTCTCAGTCCAACCCCTGCCAAGCAGAGCTGGTCTCTGCAATTCTGATGATGGGCAGGAACTTGAGGCTTCCCTGGCAGAGGTCTTATCAGCTGTGTGAGCACCTACATGCTAAGTAGAAGACTTCTTGCGTTCCTGGAGTCACAAATAGTAACTCTTCCCCAGGCACCACATTCCTGAATTTAATTGATAGTTCATAGATGGAAGACTGGTTACAAAACTGAATGCTTCTCTACCAAAGAAGAACAGATGCTGAAAAGACAGTACCTTTTTGACAGGGAATCCCAGTAGTGTTGTGTTCCTCACACACAATCTGGGGACGCCGACAAAGACGATGTTGCTGAAGCGCTGAATCTCATGAACCACAGCGTTTGTGTAGGGCAGTCTTCTCCGATCCTCATAACAAATTAACTGGGTAGGACCCAGAACAGCATCCAGCTCCTTCTGCACTTTTGCTGTGGAGAAATATTCACCACTTCAGAGGAGAAAAATGCATAAAATACTTTAGCTGGTCGCTCTTCTTGGAGCAACAGAAAAATGTATTATTTCAACATAGTACATTAGGTTTATACCCTGTGATGTAATATTATTTAATGCCTGAGTTTAGTATAGGATAATAAAAATAAACAGGAAAATCCCACCACTCTCACCTTGGATGTCTGGATTCACCACCATATAGAGCAGTCCCCAGTACAATGTAGTGCTTGAGGTCTCTGATCCACCAAGGAAAAGATCATTTATGACATGTACCAAATTCTCTTCATCATACTTGGGCTTGGGCCCCTCTTTAGACTGTAGATGGTGATAAAAGTTGAAGTTAAAGCATAAAAGTTCGGCTATCCTATATGCCCCCTCTGTGTGGGTGTGAGACTTCCACAGCTGGCATGTGCACAAAGAATAGTCAAAATTACAGGGTTTGATGCATACTAAGAATTTAGTAGTTTCCCAAATAGGCACAGTAACTCTGCATTGCTGTCTTTCATGAGATGGATTATTCTTTCATCACAAAAAGGCAATTTATGCTTGATGACTTAATCACAAAAACTTCAAAATACACTACAAGTTTGCAGTTAGCTTAGAGTACACTTATGAGCAAGTGCCCTACAACATGTCACTCCTTGGCCTTGGTATCTAATGGTGCTGGCAAATGCCAAAGGAAAACATATCTGAATTAAAGGATTTCAACAGATCATTTTGAGAGTAATTTCTTTTCTCAGTGCAGAATAAATGTGAACTGATGGGCAAGAGGTACCCATGTATTTCCTTCTGAATAATAAGGGAGTAAAATCAAAATACAACTAGAGAAAATACATTAGGTAAAAACATTTTCAAACAAACAGATGGCAATAAATAGCACCACTGACACCAGAGAAAGCTGCATCCTTGCCTCTAAAATGCTTATTTTAGTAAATCTTGTCATACTCAGTCAGATACTAAGTGTAAGATGTTGTATCATCTCCCTTCAGAGTCCATGAGCCAACACTGTGAGGACACAGCAGCCTGACTAGCTGAAAGCTTATGACCAGACGTAGAAACTGTGTAAACTTCATCTACCCTTGGAAAAAGGTGCTTCTTTTACCTCCTGAAAAGTTTGAAGCAGAAACCATAGTGCTACTCTTGGCAGACCCTCTCTGGTTCAGAGTCACCTCCTACTATGGAAAATAACAGCCTGGGCAGGGAAGAAGATAATTGCTGATTATGGCATTGTTTGTGAAATTGTGTTCTAGGCTGTTCAGTTTGAATATAGGGGCCAAGTCAGCCATGCCCCAAACAATGGGGAAATTATAGGTAACATAGGGATAATGATTGCCTGCCAAGGGAGAAACCAGACACTTATGTGGCACAAGGACAGCCAGTGCTAGAGCACACACACATTGGATCTCAAAGAGGCATACCTGCTATTTCAGGGCAGTGATTTGTGCATGTGTATTTAATCCCACTGTAAACATGAGCCTTGCTGTAGAAGATGAGGTAGTCTACCAAAGTTATGTAGTCTAGAGGAATAAACTCTCATATTTATTACAGGATTGAAGTATACTCATGGATATTTATGGGAAGCAGAGGAGAGCTCATGGGTTCTCCTCCTATCATACTTGATGGCAATTCATTCATGTAACCAAAATACAAAACTTGAATGCCTTTCTGAGACACGTGAGTTAGTAAGTCCCAAGATGTTGTGTTCATGTTAAGAAGCTTATGAAATGTAAGAAACTGTGGTGGAAGGGTCACACTGAGTGATTGAATGGTCTGTTTGACCTTGTACTTCATAACAGCATGATCTGCCAGAATGAACACTTACTTTCTCAATCTCAGCCAAGTAAAAGTCAATGAAATCCTGTGGTTCAGCTGGTATCCCTCTCTCTACATGTCTTCTGATCTCCTTCCTTGCAAAAGAACTCACAACATCATAGCAAGCCAACGCCTTCTTATGAGGCCCAGGGAGGCGACGCAGCAGCCAGGGCAGGACTTCATATATCTGCAGGAGTGACACACAAGAGGTACCATGAATTTTCTGTCACTGACAAAGCTGCTTTTAGACACACCAAGAGTCTGAATTGTCCTGCCCAGAAATGTTGATAGTGGAATAAACAAATTAGCATTGCTATGAGCAGACTTTTGCTGTCATGTGGGAAAGCTTTAATAGTAATTTGACACAATTCCAGGGGTCAAGGCAATTCCGACAACACTTTGCTCATGCCTCTTAAGTTCACTTGGCTAATGAAGATCACTATATGACCTCACTCCTGCACAGTTGGAGACCCCAGTTCCCACACACTGAAAATGTAAAGACATCCTTTCTGGATACCATGGGGCTACTAAGATTAACAGGTCTGTAGCCTCAAGTAACTGCTGGAATCTTTTGAGCTCACAAAAGGAATTATGGTCTAGATATCACTCTAAAATAAGGGCTATTTTAGTTTTCCTAGTCAGACTCCTCATGACTGCTAAGGAGCAATAATTGTTCTGATGGTTAACAATATTACATCCTCAGCCTACTGAGTGTATTTACACACACATTTGTCAGCTCTAAGTACTGTCCTCTGTCTTGGATAGTTCTGTCTGTGCAGCATCTGCCATTTTACCCTGCCCAGCAAAGAGCAGTTCTATCTCCTCTCCTTTTTCTTTCAGACCTAACAAGCAAAGTTGCTCTAATTTTAAGTGACACTCTGTAGCTTACTTCATTACTGCTTCTCCACCTTTGTTTCCTTTCAGAATCGCAACAAAAGATGTCCAAGACCTTAGAATATGTCTTACAGATTATTACACTTCAGAACCTACTGTAACACTTCACTGGATCTCAAAGGAAAATAGTTCTGGATATGCCCTAAGACCCTGTTTGCCTTTTTCACCCTGTTATCTGTTAGTTTACACCAATCCCTTTCCTCTTAACCTTTGCACTGAAGTGTTCTAAACTCATAGTAAGTGAGTTTAGAATAATTAATCTTATTAATTAATCTCATTCATCCTTAAAATGTTTTGTAATTTCATTTTGTACTGTTACAATTTTTTCCATTCTCATAACTCCAGTTCATAGTACTTACAAACTCTTGCAGCAGGATATCCTGAACCTCCTCTGTATCTTAAGGTCTCCTGGTTTTGATCATCCATAAATTTAATCTACTTTTGTATTTTTAACTGTGGAAAAATTGTATATTGCTAGTCTCATGTGATAGATTTGTTGAGTAGCTTTACTGCCACATCAGTATTTTAGTTTGCCTTTTCCTATAAAACTCAAATGCCAATGAAATTTGCTGTACCATCCACATTCCCCATTACACATAGTTTGTCCCTCTTTAAGGGTCTAAGCCACAAAGTCTAATTCATGAGGAACACCTCAAGTGCACTTCACATGCTTCAAGTGCAAAGTTGGTCTTTCTGGTGTTTTGTGGGAAGGAGCTACAAAAAAATCTCTGACAGAATTTGGATTGTGAGACTGTCAGAGAACGTATGTATTGGTTTTGCAATGTATGGATGGTGAGCTATAACACAGTAAGGAAAAGATTAATAATGAATATTTTATCATTCGTGAGGCAGGGGAAAAAAGAAACCTTTCAGCATATGATTTGCAGAGTGATAAAAAGCAGGAGAGTTCAATAATACCCATTTTTGGAGGAGAGAAGTAAATAGAAGTGGGAGGAACAGCACTACAGAATTCAAATATATTACCAACTCCAGTCTCAAATTAAATTTAGAGGTTTCTGTTAATAGTTTCAGAAATACCAAAGGACTTAAAGCCTCTAAGCTTGCAAAAAGCCCAAGAGAATTCCTAAAAATGGCCTGAAAAACCAAGAACGCAGTCATAAGGTCCCTCCCCAAGGACACTTCTTAGCTCCCAGCCTACATTTGCCTGTTGCTCTGTATTTAGTGAACACCCATTTTTGTATCTGCTCTTTTACTTTCTACCTATTTCAGAAAAAAACAGCATATGATTTACTCACCTGATGAACAGAGCTGCCTATAAACTTGAATATTTTCTCTGTAGCATGGATCAGTTCATGGAAGGTTTTGTCCTCATCAGAGAAGTGATATCCAAAAACCACAGCACAAATTACATTTGAAATAGAATGGAAAAGAGGGAAAGAAGGATCCACAGGTCTTCCTGCAAACACAGTAACTGGAATTCACTCTCAGTGTTGTTTTCAGGTGATTCTTTTACAGATAGGACTAGATATTATTAAAGATTGAATAAAATCTTTATCCAGCTGGAGTGTGAATGAGGAGAGAGATGTGGCACTAATATGAATTAATGAAAATAAAACATAATCTTAGAAAAAAGGACACTGTTAAACTGTTTCCTCATAGCTCTAAAGCAGTTTTACAGCCCTTCCTGTGAAATAAAGTACAGCTAAGATCTGTTCTAGGGTATCACATCAAATCTGCTGTCCTCTGCTGTGAGGAGGAAGAAAAGAAGGAATGTGAGAAGGAACTAGTGCCACTGGAGATGAGCTAAGGGAAGTCAGTGACAGACGTTCAAAAATGTAAAAAAACTAATTACAAGGAAATCCTGGAGGAATGTGGGAAGGTTTAGAAGAATAGACAGACAGGAACTGCAAAGTAAATATAATGAAACTATTGCAGTCTCGGCTGTGAGCAATAGATCATATCTCTGCTGATTTTTTTCTAAAGTTGTGAAACAGATATATATAAAAAGTGATTTGGATAGAAATCATCCTGTCATGGACTTTAGGATTAGCCAGATAATCCACTGAAGTTCCCTCCCATCTCCTACTTTCTGTTTCTCTTGCCAATAGTTACTTAGCCAGGTGGACATTAAAATATGCAGGGAACCCAATGTCATTGAAATTTAAGGAAATTACTAATCTCTGCAATACTCTTCAGTTACTCTTGGCAGGCAGCCTGAGAATGTTTTGGCTGTGCAGTTCAGCAGCATCGTGTCATTGTACAATATATCAGAGACAAATTATCAGCCCATGGAGGTGGAATTTCAGAAGTTTCCAGCTTCACTAGATGTATGAAGAGAGATGTATATAAGAAAGAAATATTTGTGATTCCAGGCTCTACCTGCTCTTGTGCTTTGGTAAGTTTGGATATATCACCTAGAAGGGGTAGGTAAGTTTGCATACTGAAGATATGGATCCATATCCAGACTGGAAAGTGCCGGATTTCTTAGCAGGTAAGATACCTTTTAGGTTCACAAAAAACTCCACCAGGTGAGAGGCCTCCTCTTGCACTCGATGCTCCAGGCCTTTTTTCCCCATTCCCAAATTGCGTAGAGTCATTATTCCAAAACGTCTCTGCTGCTTCCAGTTGCGACCACTCGCAAGTATAATACCTGAGGGTGTTTCCTGGCATGTTAATATTTTCTATAGACATGAAAAATTCATTTAAATATTATAAAACACATGGAATAAATCAGGGAATACACTGTGATACAAGTATCTTTAGGTGAAATTATTGGTAACCAAAAATCATAGCCAAACATACCCAAACTATAACTAGACCACTGTTCTTAATATTGAATGTAGTTAATAATTGAAAAGAGCAATCTAAGGATTTTTTGACTGCTTCATTTCTTGATGTCTTAAAAAACCCTGAAACACCTTAAGATGCCTTTCTAGAAGATCTGCTTTAGCCATACTCAAGTAATGATGCTCAAGACAGGAATAACTGGATGAATTTCCACAGAGTAGAGTTCAGGACAGGGTATGTTTGTGGAGATATAGATCAATTAATGTGATGGTTGTAGGTTGAGGTGATGAAGGTGAAAGATAAGGGACATTTGGGCTCTGTTTCTATCCTGGAAGAGACAACAGTCCGTTAATTGCTGGGTTCTGGGTTGGATCACATACAAACATCTTGAATACAGCAAAAAGATCAAATAGAAAAAACCTGGAGTGTTTCCTAGGCTAGGGAAAGCTCACAGCAAAAGGCACCATGGCAAACAGAAAGATATTCTCAAAGGCCAGTAGAGGACTTGAACAATATCTGATGGAAGATCATTCTGAATGGGAGGGCAGAGTCTAATAAGGCAGAATAGTTTTCAAGACAACATTCCTTTACACTATTAATGGCAGGAAAATCTCACCTTTTCCTTTGGCCATTGCTGTCAAGAAAGGTGACAGCAACCTCCCAGAAACATCTTCAGGGTGTGTGGTCATGCCATCCTTCACTGCTTGAAATCCATTCAATATAACCACTGGGATCCACCCGAACCACAGAGTGTACATGCTACCATGAGTTTTTGCCAGCTGTAAGTGGAAAAGGTGCCAGAAAAAGAACAGATGAATCCCCATATATAGATCTTGAACAGACACTGCAGCTGCTCTTCACCAGCTCAGTGGACAGTTTTGTGCTGAAAACATCATCCCCATGCATATAATTGTAGGTAGAAGCAGGAAGAAGCTGTTGTTTTGCTGAGAAGAAGGCTTTCAGCAGCTAATTTTATTTACCCCGGGGGGAAGTTATTTTCTTTTCAAAGCACATTCTGCAGCAACCCTGCAGCAAAAGAAAGAAAACTTTGTACTTTCTGTTGCATTGCCTCCAACCCCAACATTTTGTACCTTGTTAGTTGAACAGCCACACTCTGCACCACCCTGGGGCTCTGTGCCTCCAGCAAGTCCTGCCTTTGCAAAACAAAATAAGCTGGTAAAACCTGCATCATCTGCGTGCTCCAGGAGAGGACATGGACACAGAAATTGGCCAACAGCCATGAAGTGCCAGTGGGCTACATTTGAGTCCAAGGTTTCTTCACAGTACTGAGGAGAACACTTAGCATTGGACTCAGCAGAGGTGTCCAAGCAGGGATGGACGTATGGCAGAGGAGCTCCAATCATGCATGAAAAAAGCTTTGTATAACTATGGACTCTGCTCCAGCACACCCACAACTATACAGAAAAGGTGGCAGACAGTGTCTGAGGTGCCACGAAAGTTACATCTAATTGATCACATCAAACACTTGTTTCTCCTCATATTTATTTAGATTCTGGCTTTCCTCTCCCTGCTAGGGCATGACAGCCTGAGTCTGGCCTGCACTCATTGGCCTGTGTGTGCTCTTCGGCATCCACCTGAACTAGAGGTCACCTGCAAACCATTAGAGGAATTACTGCAGCTGTCACTAACAACAAGTGGCAAACAGTTTTCAGGAGCTGTTGGAAGATGGGGAGCAAATACCCTTCCTGTACTACAAGCATACCTGCACCATATTACGCACTTTGTGATCAAATTAGGCAATGCCAGTGAAAATTTTAAAAAGTATCATGTAGAGATAGCAGATATAGCTACCACTTCAGTGGATATAGCTTCACACTTAGCAATGCAGAAGCATCTTTTAGATTATTGGTATTCTCCAACTTTAATAACAAGTCATAAACTCTGTCTCCAAGTTGACTTGATTCTTAAGGGCATTAAGTTTCTCATGAAGATAACATATTCCACATAAGAAGGTGACTCAATTCTAGGAATCTGTTGATCTTTATATGTCCACACTTCGTAACTTTCACAGACTTAAAACCTTCAATTAATCACAATTTTTTAAAAGTCATGGCTAAAAATAACCAATTAAGAGTATATTAAAAGAAATACCTCCATCAGAAGATCCCGATGAAACTGAAATTTCAAGTGCATCAAATTTCCAAACAATGGGAGAGGAGTTGGTCCAGGAGGGAATTGCTTGCAAGCTTTTTGCAGCCTGAAAAATTCAACAATTAATAAAAAAATTATCAGGACTATAAAACCTTGAGTTACTGTTAGCATTTCTGAGCTAATTTATCAGCTGATTTACAGCTGTCTCTATCAAAAAGGAGGTACAGGAGCTGGGAAAAAGTAATCTTGCTTCTTGTTCCACCAGTTTTGTCTGCAGACTGAGTTTTACATTGTCTCAGATCCTTTCCCTCCCTCTGTCCCTCCCTCTTCATCCATGCCTGCCCTTTTCCTGCACCCCATTTTTTTGCCATACTGAGATTTATGAAACTGATCCCTGATCAACAGCACATCTCTCTGCTTACAGCAAGTCTTAGAATCGGAACGTGGAATTACTTGTACTCAAGGTACTTTTCTTGAAGCTTGTGTCAGGGAACTGCTAGTGTCCATTGGGGGATCTAGATTAGAGTGACATCAGGTGAGAGCCCTTGCTCTGGACATGAGATGAATGAAAGTCAGGTTCATCTGCCTTGGGAACTGTAAAAACATACTTAGTGATTCACCTTAGAATGACTTAATTCAGATTATGAATGTTATACATAGGTTAGACTACACAGTTACATAGAATATAGTTACAATAGTATAGAGTATATATTTACAATAGGTTAGATTAGATCTATAGTATGTACTTACAATAGGTAAGATGTTCCAGGCACTTTAGTCACAAGCATTATTTAAATGTGGTAGTAAATTCAAATTTACCTGCCAGTACACACAGTTTACACAGGCATACTAAAGATGCAATCAGAAGATGAGATTGCTACATGTGATTTCTGAAAAATTGGCCTTGAGCGTTCAAACTTTTTTCCAGTAAATGGAAAAAAGCCCATTTCACCAAGTGAGCACTAATGACACAGTGCATTAAAACTCACATTACAAGTAAATAATTTTAAAAATCACAACATTAAATTTTTTATATTAAAAAATAAATTAAATATGGAAGTTCAATTCTTTATATACTTTTTTTTAAATGTAACCTAATTGAAAGCTTCATGTACCTTGGTTCTCTTTCTACATTTTTTAGTCAGTTTCAGAATCCTGGCTATTATTACCAGTTCTCAATAAGTTTATAGGACACATTAAAAATCTGTCCTCTGATAATGAAGGGATTCACACTGAGTTTGAAGCACAGACAGGGGGAAAGCTCTGTGTGCCAGTAACCAGAGGATTCAAACTTGCATTGCAAAGAGAAAGTGTCATCACTACAAATGAGTTCAAGTCTGAACAAGAAACTGCTGTGCCCTCCAACACAGACATAAATGTAGTATTTTGCAAACCTGGCAGCATGAAGAAAGTAATATGACTTAGTGACAGTCATCCATCTCCTTCAGCTGGCCAAGCTTTGGAGCTTTTGTGAGTACAGGTGTGCCTGTGTTATACAGAGAAGGCAACATGGACGAGTATCTTTTATCACCTTATCTGTGCATATAATAGGCAACATGGTGGGAATTGGGCTGAGGTATGTTCCATGGCTTTGCTAAAACCAGTGCAAATTAGGTACCATTGCCCATTGTGAGGCTGAAATCAGCAAAACATAAAATTGGAAAAATTTTTTTCTTCAAAATATCAGTTTCAAATTTAAAAAAAAATTGAAATTAGAGGAAGAAAGATAGTTCTGTGTGCAGACAACTGAAGCCAGAAGAAATTACATAAATTTTATGAATATACTAAATGCAACCATGTTTATCTCTTCTCTCTTCAGTCCAGATTCCATTACTTAATTTTAAATGTTTCATATTGTATTAGTATTAGTATTTTGATATCAGTAAATGAGTTCTTTGAGAACATGGGTCAGGTTTAACTGGAGTCAAATCACCAGTATCAGAAGCAGAACGAAGCAAATGAACAAGCCAGGAATTTATCCTCCCAGATGTTACCATTAGCTTTCCTTTCCAGTGATTTTAAACTTCCCCAACTGTCTGAAACCAGATGCATGAATAGTTACATCCACCAGTACCTGATGTCACTGGATGAGCTGTACTGGAAAGAAAATCAGGATCTTGTGTTCATATGGACCTGTTCCTGTCTGATGCATCCCCTTTGGACAGACTATTTGCTGGGTTTGTATTTTTGGCAGAAAATCCAGCTTACTTAAAAGATGGTAAGCCAACAAAAGGGAAGTCCAAAGAAGTGGACGCAGAGGCAAAACCAGCAAGTTTTAATGAGGGTTATCAGGAAGCCAAAGTTAAGATTTTTAGTGTACTTAAAAGCAAAGTGTGAAGTAAGTCTCAGGAAGATTAGTACAATGCTTGCAAAAGTAAAGCTGTGCAGGTAATGCAGCAATCAAACAAGCATGGTCCTGAAACACTTGAGCAAGCAAAGACTTAGTATGAGCTCTGGGACATCGATATTTCAATACAAAGAATAAACTGTAACACATTTGGCAAGAGGAAATGCCGTATTGGAATTAGGATCTCTGAAGCACAGGAACTGTTCATACACTGGGCGCAGAGAAGCAGTTAATTGCCTTGAGTGAGTCTTCAAATAAATAATATTTAGAAGTGGAAATTGCACATTGCTATGCTTTTTGAAGCTTTGCCCACAATTGTCTTCAGAAACTTGCAAAATTCACCAGGTGAAATGAGCCTAAAACCTGGGAGCATTAAGGCTGCAATTCAGGTGGCACAAAGAGTGGGAAAAACAAAATAATTTATGTTAATATCCAAAACAAAAATGAGAAAAGCAATAGGAATGGGACTGGCACCCCTGGTCCTAATTGCTGACTTTTTGTCACAGAGAGTTTGCCTAAGAGAAGAGTAACCTGATGTTCTCTGGGTAGATTAGTGGGAACTGCATGATACCTCTATGTAAGGAATAGCTGGATGAGTTTTTCATAATGCTGGAAAATGCAAAGTACCTGGGATCATCTCCATAATTTCTGCATAACAAGCTTGAGGATGCAAACAAAATCCCTCAAAGGGTTAAGAAAATCAATGTGGAAAGACAGTAAAAAGATGTTAGAGGATATATTTTCAAGCCTGACATAAAGAACCAGTTTCTGTTTTCACAAAAAGAGGCTGAAATCAATATTTTTACACTAGGATCCTTTTTGTAGGGTAATAGCACTGTATTGCTGCTGCTAGTGAGTAAGGGAGAATGTACAGGCCTGTGGAGTAAAACAAGAAGGCCAAAGTCCACAAATACCATCTTTTCAGGAACATCTGAGAGAAGCACCAGCAAAAATACCGCAAAAAATGGTAAAGTGTAGTGCTAATGTTATAAGCTGCAGCAATTTATCATCTCAATATCAGTGGTTTCCTCACAGCTCAGCTGATGACTGCCAAATGAAAACCACAATGACAAGACAGTGGTGGCACAGCACTTTTAAGTCAACCTAAATAAACAAACTCAGTGAGAGACTCCCACAAACTCTGACAGAAATGAAACACCCAGAAGTGTGTGTCATAACAGTTTTTCACAAAAAAATACATCCAATTTGAAATCCAGGAGAGTTGCAATCAAAGAGCAAATGGCTGAGAAAATGCTGAAAACTAATACTGAACACTAATACTGAAGATAGGTCAGGCACTGGTGAAGGCAAAGTTAAAGCAAGACCAGTAGCTGGCTGCCCATGTTTTTCACCCCAAGGATATCCAAATAAAGCATTATGTAGTCATTCCACAGTCTTAAAATGTCACAGAATAGAGAAAACAATCTGTATGATAAAACCAGTAAAAGTTACCTGGGTTTTTTTAATTTGAAGATATTACAAACTTGGTTGATAAAGCAATGGCATCAAAGTTACATTACTTAAAATGTTCTTCAATTACTTTAAACCATTTAAGAAAATGCTTGCAAATTTCATAACTGAGAAAACTGTGAAATTCAGGAAGCCAGATCACTTACAGAGGTGGCAGCCACTGCATCTGCTGCAGTGCAATCAGATGTAAAGCCACACAACACAGAGCAGTTTGTCCCAAGGGAAAGTGGGAGGACAGAGAGTTAGATGCAATCTCCTTGAACTCTGCACCAAGAAGTGCAAAAGTTTTGGCACTAAACCTGCCTCAGCTACAAACTAGCCAAGGACTCAGGGGTGCCACAGTCAATCTTGTGGAGTGAAGGAGTAAAAGAGGATTTCTAGGAAATTTATCTTGGCATGGCTGACCAGGAGATCGTAAGTGTATTCAGACACATCAGGGACAAACATACTCTAAAGCAGAACAATGGGCATCCTCCAGAATAAAGATACTGACCTCAAAAAAGCCTCAAATACAGAGGATGGCTCTGAGGATGGTGTTCCACTCAGGTCCCAGCAGTCTGAAATGACCTGGTCAATCTGCCTTTGTGTTCAGAATAGACACATGGCAGATAATCACTCTCAACTGCAAGTATCAGCTCTGAGGGTTGACTCAATGTAGTTACATCTTTTAGCACAAAAAATGTCAAAAATATTTGAGGTAGATCTTGATTTACTAAGGATTTGCTTAGGATGGTAAGTGTTCCCAGCAGGGAACACTGCAGGTGAATGCTTCTCTCTTGGCATGTTCTTCACCAGGTTGCTGAAGCTTGGCAACTATAAGCATGAGAGAAACACAGCTTTAAAGAGTTGCAGGTGTTTGTACCAGTGACTGCAAAATGAAAAGCAGCTTTTGAAACCAGAGAAGACTTGGAGACCAGGAAAGGCTGAGAAGGATGCAGTAATGTACAACAGTGAATGAACAAGGTAATAGATAAAGATGGAAATACCAATATGACCCCTGTCCTGTCTTTGATTGTCATCAAACAATTCATAGGAACAGAATGTCAATATCCAGGAGCTTACAATGTCTATGCTATGAAACCAGGGTTAAAAACATCAAGATATAAACATTTACCTATCACTCCAATGTAATTTATACAATACTAAGAATAAGCAGTTATTTCCCTTCTTTAGTTCACATTCCAGAAAGTATCTCAGGGTGCTTTATCATTATTAAATACATTTGAGGTGTATCAAGACAAAGATATCTATTTCTACATTAAAAGGCAAGAAATTACACAGCATTATAGGATTTTTTATAATTAAAATGTGTAACGGAGCAGGCCTTCTAATCAAGCAAGTATTAATACTCATAAATTTACATGGTAGGAACTTAAATGCAAAACATGAAAGGCAGAACCAGCACAACTTAATAATGTACACTAATTACTACACTCAACTTGTTGCAATGCATTATCCCAGATTCATATACAGGGAGCTGTACCAACTCCATTACCTCTCTCCACCTCACACTTCCCATTGTAATCCTTAGCAGCTGGGTATTTTCAAACCTTCAAAGTCTTTAATTAGGGTGTGCCAAAGAAATGGCAGGAGGCAGAAACCAAGGGAAGACTGAAATAGAAGCAGCCACATGGCCATTGTGGAGGGTCAGGGTGGCTCATAAGCCAGAGGAGGTATAACATCCCCTGGCCAAAACTGTGACTGGCAGCTCAGCCTTCAATTACACCATCATTCCTCACAGGCTTTTTCTCTTTTCTGTAATGTTTTAGATTTGAGAAGTTGATTCAGCAACCTAAATAAGCATCCAAAAATACTTGGAGAAAGATTTAATGGACGTTTCTGTATTTGATTTTCTGTAGCTTAAGTAGGAAAAAAACCCCAAGCAGTAGCACAGAAGGTTAATAACCCTCCATCACACACTCCTCAATCTCTGGCACAGTGGCAGGGGCAGCAGCCCTTTGAAGTATTACACTAATTGCATTAAGCTGCTAGCAGAAAACATCTGTTTAATTAAAGTGGCAAAGTGACAATTAGCCATGCATAAAGTGCAGGGGCCAGAAGTCTGATTCATGCCTTTCTTCCCTGTCCACGGAAGCTTTTTTTTCCTCACTTCCAAGGAAAGCTGAGTGATGGGAACTTGCACTGCAATAGTGCTAATATGAAGGGAATAAGGGGATTTAGAGTTACACACTGTGTGTGGCAACAAATTCCCTTCAAAACTGAACTTAAATCTGGGACTGTGCCCTGACAGGCCCCGTTAATCTGCCCTGTCTCAACATCTGCCTCTCTGCTGGTTCTTTGTTGCTTTTCTACCAGTTCACTGGAGAGGGAGAGAGGGAGGGAGGGAGAGAGGGAGGGAGGGACACATGTAACCAATGCCCCTCCACATTTATCTGAGTCTCCTATGGAAGAAAGCACTTGGACAATGCTGCTCACAGCTTTGCCATCCATTGCCTACCTCCAGGAAATAACTTCCAGCACCTATGGCAACTCTGCTAGTGTGACTTTCAAGAAAGATGGCAAGCACACTCAGCAGTTTTCAGCATTTGACAATTACTTACGGATCAAAGGGCAAGCTGGGTGGAAGTGACTGCATATTAATTTGTTATACAGTATCTAGGGATTAGCAGTTGGTACTGGCAAAGACAGTGCAGGCCTTTAGACTGCCTTTATATCAGTTTCCCAACTGATTGCGCATGAAATAACCTAGTAGTACCTAGACACATCCCCAAAATTAAGCAAGAAAAATATATGAAAAAAATTGCCTAATTTTTTTATTGTTCCAATTATGATATTATTGCTTGTGCAATACAGTAGCAATGTCTAGAAAGGTCCTTTTCCCCAAAAAAATATTCCATGAGTGTTGTGATAAAAGGGATAGAGAAATACCACCTGAGGTTAAAGCTATTATTCCACCTGTAGATATTATGCTGCAAGGAATTTTATTCCTTGCACTAATATTCCTGAGAGAGACCTCTGAGTTTCTCACATAAACTGGGAAAAGCCATCTTCTACCACAGAAAATAATCTGTATCCTCCTAAACATCTCCCACTTTTACATATTGTCCCTGTCAGCTTCTCTGCATCCTCTGGTTATGTGTGAGAGCGGGAATGAGGATTTATGGAAGAGAATGGGGATGTCAAACACACATGGGACAGCACAGGGTCACAGTTCTGAACCTGGAGACAGAGAATAAAAGAAGTGCCCTCAGAGGCTGCAGAACTTCTTGTACAATTGTCAAGAAAGACATTGAGGTGCTGCACTGTGTCCAGAGAAGGGAAATGAAGCTGGTGATGTGTCTGTAGTACAAGTCTGAGGAGGAGCAGCAGAGGGAGCTGGAATTATTCAGCCTGGAGAAAAGGAGGGACAGGAGGAACCTTATCCCTCTCTACAACTCCCTGAAAGAAGGTTGTAGCCAGGTGAGGATTGGCCTCTTCTCCTAAGTAACTAGTGGCAGGACAGGAGCAGATGGCCTCAAGTTGTGCTGGGGATTTTTAAAATTGGACATTAGGAAAACTTTCTGCACTCAAAAGGTTGCCAAGCCCTGCCACAGGCTGCCCAGGGAAGTGGTGGAGTCATCATGCCTGGAGGTATTTAAAAGATGTGTGGATTTGGCACTTGGCCCATGGTTTACTGGTGGACTTGGCAGTGCTCTGGTCATGGTTGGACTCAATAGTCTAAGAGGTCTTTTCCAACCTAAACAAATCTATAATTCTACAATTAGAGAAAAGTAGGGAGACATTTTGTACTGCTCAGATTCATGGAGTAGAGTGCTTTCTTTGATCAGAGGATGACATTGTTAGTGGAGAATCACTTTGATCAGCTCTGTGTAAAGCATCCTGTCAAATACATCATAAAGATAAAAGGCCATTTTAGTCCTAATTAACTCCCCTACTGCAGAAGTTCAACCTAGATAAAGACCAACAACAAGCTAAAACCGATGGAGAATAGACATAATTATGTTGTTCAATATTTCCTTTGTTTTCATTTTGCTCTTTTGGGGGGAGGGTGGGGGAGAGTAATGTTTCATTTGAGTATGGGGTTGTTTGTTTGTTTAAATTATCTCAAAGTTTTCTCTTGGAAGCACTTAACAGAACGGAAGGGAGAAAAGGCAGAACAAATGAAATAAATATTCTGATTCTAAGCCTCATGGATATAAGTCCCACATTTCAAACTGTGTAATTACTTTGTTTTGCTAATGCCTGGGTCTGGTCAAATGCCACTATCTCACCTGGAGAAAATGAAAGTTAGTGCAAGGCACACAGTAATTTGTTTGGGAGCCTCCTTGGTGTACTGCATTCCTTTCGTGGGAGAGATTGTGAGTACAGTGATGAACTCACAATGATGTGATGAACAGTGAGTGAAAATGATGAACTTTTTGTCTTAATCAGAGAGCAGAAGAGCATGGTCCTGGTGAATAATATCCATGTAATCAAAAAACCGCCCAGACTCTGTGTTCTAGCAAAAGGCCCAAGAAATCTTTTAAGGACATTGTATTTAAATGCATTTAAATCTCATCCTCAACCAGTCCCATGCTGTCGGCAAATGAAGGTGTGATGGGCCCCAGCGTCTCCTGGTAACTCGGGTGTTGAGAGGCAGTTCCTGCTCAGCAGCTGTCGGCCTCTGCTGCCCTCTGCCTGGTGCCTCCGAGCGGCTGAAACATCGACACGGCATCATTTTGTGCTGTGGAATTCTTGATCCGGGCTGAATTAGCTGAATTAGCACGCTTCCTGACAGCTCTTGGTGTTCTGCTTAAGGACACACAGCTTCCCTTAGCTGCAGCATCAGACTCAACACACAAGTCAGGACTAAATCCCTAAGCAGGGGAGATCCCCAAACAGGGCATATCCCTGAACAAGGGCATATCCCTGAACAAGGAAGATCCCTAAACAGGGAGATCCCGCAGAGCTGTGCCCGGTTCTGCCAGAACAAGCCAATGCCACAATAATCTCAGAGAGTGGCAAGCCTGGAATCCCATGTTCCTCTGCCTGCAGGTCCCATAATGGCCTGCCTTTCTCTAGGATTTTGGTTGCTGCCCGTGAGTGCTGAAACTATGGATACTCTCAATGTTAGGGGTGGGTGGTGACATTTATCCCTTCCCAAAACTGCCCACAAGCAGGCTAAAGGATGCTGCCTGTCTTACCTGAGAAACCAGTCACCCACAGCTTGTAGTTGTCAGTCCAACCTGAATTTGCAAGGCAGAGCTGATGCTCATGTGACTGCACTGCTGAAATAAGCACTTTTATAGTGCTCAAAAAAGTTACTTCAAAAAGAACATCTTATAAAACACACCAATTGTTTTTTTCATTTTCTCTGTAATGCTCCTTAAAATGCAGATTTGTAGAGCACCATCATATCATCAGCTGACCACAGAATATATTCATATTAGTAGCTCATCCCTAGTTTCGTCTGCTGTATCTCATAAACTGCTCGGGGAAAGGGCTGCAATTTTGTTATTGTTATTCCTTTAATATTAGAATCTCACACTGCAGGACAGCAAATAAATAGTTCCTGGAGTGTTTGGCTAAAAATACCACAGGCTGTGATTTCTTTGCAGATATTAGGAGGAGTTCATAAGCTTTTCATTAAGCAAAAGATATCCCAAACTCAGCTGAAATATTATTTCAAATTAGTACAGTTCATTGGCATTTTTTGGTCCAATTATTTCAATGTCTCAGAAATTCCTAATGAAAACTTCCTGATTTTTTCACTAAGTCTTTTATTCAAGAATATCCAAAGAAAATATTTTATTTCAGGACAGCAAACTTGAGTTTGAATTCTATAGCTTGACATGTTTTGAGTCACTGCAAAACTAAAATGTGTCCTTCTGCTGCAGCTTACTGTTCTGTGAAAATCATAATGATCAAGAAAAAAAAAAAAATCCCAGAGAAATTTTCCAGATAAAATTGTAACTCCAGGAAGAAAGGAAGGAGGGAAAAATGAAAAATGCTGGAATAGGGTCGCTCTCACCTGTTCAGCTATGTGACATTAAAACTGCTAAGGAGAAGTATCCATGTTATTGCCCTTTCACTCTTTCACAATGGTAATAAATACAAACAAAAATGTCCTACATTTAAGTTCCTTTGAATCTAGAGAAGTTTGGGAATATCTCTTTCTTACCTTGCTGCAGACATCAGTTTGGATCTGGTAGCATCAAGAAATTAGGCCTTACCCAGTTCTGGTGCTTTTACTAACTATCCAGTTCCTCATTAAATATTGAATAGTACTAGATGCAGGACAGAATCTCATTCAGTGTATTCTTCCAGTTTGACATGGTACTATTCATATGAATTTCCTGACTTTTCCGTGAAGTTTTATCAAGCTTCAGATACCCCACATTTCCACAGAGTTTGTGAGATAGTGTCAGAGCCACATTAAAGAGCAGTAAATTACATTAACAGCTTCTCTCCAGAAAACAGACCTCTAGCAATGTCATCAAACAGAACTAAGTAACTTTGACATTATTTGGTGAGCACTGACTCTGCTTTCCTTCCAATGCTTAAATTTGATTATTTGAGGATATTCTGAGAAGTGCAATCAGGCTGACTGATTTATAACACTGCAACTTCTCTTACCTTCTGAAAACAAGGAAATGTTTGACCTTTTCCCATCCTCCACAGGTTTTCATAGATAATTGCTAATAGCTCTGAGGTTGATACTGTTCCTCTAAGTACCCTGGGATGAATCAGCTCAGGCAATTTGAAAACATCATGTTTATCTAGCTATTTTCTAAATTCTCCTTCCTATCCTAGACAGAAATCTTCCCTGAACACCAGTGGAGTTGAATGCATTGGCCATTTTCATTGACAATAAAAGCCAAAAAAGCCATTAAGTTTCCCATCTGCCAGAGAGCCTTCCTGATATACTGAAGTTTTGAGAAACCACCAGTTTCCTTTTTCCTCATTATACTACTAGAAATACAGGTTTTTTTCTTTGCTACTTATATTTGCTTTGTGTATAAATTTTCAGTTAAAAGAGCATCAGATGAGCATCACAGATTCACAGGCTCTGAGCCTCTCCAAGAGCCACATGAACCCAAAATCTTCAGCTTTGCTTCTCTACGTTTTCTGTATTTTCCTTTATAGCCAGACCATCTCCTATATGCTTGAGCAGGTGCAAGCACCACTACAAAAATGGAGCCTGAGGAAGACATGAGAAATAACATAGAAGCAATGAAGAATATAAGAGAGAGGAATGAAGGGGGTGTGTGTGAAAGGGTGTCTCCAAGACACCCCTTAAAGCTCAGCAGCCTGGCTGGAGGTGACATCACACAGCCAAAGCTGAGAGTGTCAGCACGTATTTCATGCGTGGGAGCTGGGCTTCTCTCAAATCTGCTCTCAGCTTTGTTGGCCTTCTGTGGCAACATCAGCCAGGCTTTAAGGAGGCTTTCAAAAGCTCAGAAAGACCAGACTTTATTAGAAGATGAGCTAAAGTGACTCACTTTTAAAAAAGATCAGACAGGAACAGAAATGCAATGGCTCTGAAAAGCACAGTTCTCCCATCTTGGTGCTGTGAGCTTCCCTCTGACATCCTGCTGCTGCCATGGCTCACGTGCTGGGCTCTCATCCCTGGACATTTCTGCACAATGGAATAGAAACCACCCACAAACAGTTGTCACAGACAGGCACCAATAACCTGCCCACATATGAGGTGCAGTTTCCCTCTGAAGCACCCTGTGTATCTCCTCACACACACCTGCATGAGTGGTGTTTATGCCCCTTGTTTTGGGCTGTGCCACTCCCATGGGTTCAGGCAACTCAACCTGCTCCAGCTGCCTATGGACTGTCTTGGCCATGATTCTATCCCAGGCTCATTTATGAGCTTCCCTTTTGGATGAATTTCTGGGGAAGCACGTGGCCATCAGGAGTGACAGCATCACAAAACGGAGATGTTAATGCTTGTAATGTTACTGATGTTTCCAGCTTCATTTCTAAGCAGCAATGACAGCTCCAACATCCCCAAATCACAGTGGTTTCAGCTTTGCCTTATCTCCCCATGCACACATGCAAATCCACACAGACTCTGACATCAGTTTCTACCAGGGCACAGTTTTCTGTCACATAAAATGTCAGGATGTGATCTTCCATATTTCACTAGTGCTATCCTGCCATTTAATTTAATAGCAGCTAAATATCAAGTGGTTACTATTTTGATGCTGTGTTCCATCAGCCCTTGAATTAGAAATAATGAGATAAATCTAAACTTGTGATTCATGGTGAACTGCCGTAACTAACCTCAATCACACAGCGGATGACATCGAGTGATATCTGATTTAACAGATCCTGTTCAGCTGTCCTGTCCACTCTCACAGAAACAGGAACATTAATGAAGGACAAGTTCACTTACACTTTACAAGACTTTTCCAGACAATATAAATACTTTACATAGGAACCAGTTTTTTCATTTCCACTAATTATAGACTCTTTAATTGCATTTGACTAGTATTTGTATATATGGCAACCCTTTGTGGCTTCAGGAAGCTGAGCTGCTGAGGTGTTTAAAAAGTATCTTTGGTGTTTTCCATGAACATTTTTCAATCTACCATCATGCCTATCTAACCAAAGGAGGTTCCTCACCCAAACTGCCCCTTGGGAAGTCCTTTCACCTGGTGTAGCAGCCTCCCAGTGCTGATCCTAACAGGAGTCAGGTGTGGGAGTAAACAGTTGGCCTGTTAGAAAAGACTTTCCAAAAATTGACTTGTCAGACTTTTAAAGTGCTAAAACTACGTGCCCCAAAAAGAAATCTTCTCTCTGTATCTTCATTCTTCACCAAGTTTCAGCCTGCACCTTTTCACTGCTGGACTCAGTTATTCTCTGCCAGGTTTAAAGATGCCTTACACATATTCTGCTGCATCAAATCTAGAAATTCTCAGTGAGCTGTAAAGTCATCTATAAATAAAACCAGTTGTTAATTTTTCCTTCATATCTTTTATTAGTGACCATCAACAAAAAGTTGACTGAAATGTTGCTATTGATGATAGTGACATCAAGAGGTAGAATTTTCCAGGTATGTTTTCCCAATTTGTTTTTGGAAACAGGATAATGAATGAATTCATTATCAGAGATAATGAAAGAATTTTTGAAGTCTGGCAGTCAATTTTGTCATTTGCTCAGCAATGTCACAGATTTATACCTGCCAGGCCAGACAGCAACTGCAAGATGCCTTTATGGCTGAGAATAATGGAGCCTTAGAGATCAGAATAATTTTTACCACAAAAAAAAAAAGATCACCTTCATGAGCAAGTAACAGGGTCTAAATAAAATTACCTACTACAGACAAAAGCTGGCTTTTGAACTAGAAATTCAAATTTAATACAAAAAGCATTATATGGTCTCAAGAGAGACATTCAGAAAAATAAGAAGGAGGTTTCATAGATGTTCTGTGATACCCTGCAGATGTCCAGCCTAGCGTGGAATGGCACAAACTCTGTAGGGGTGGGGCTGCAGAGTGCCCCCAAAAATGGGCTCAGTGTTGATCTTGGTCACGCCCTCAGGGGGCCGGAAGGTGAACGCCCGCAGGAGGCTGGCAAAGAAAATGAAGAGCTCAGTCCTCGCTAAGTGCTCCCCCAAACACACCCGGTGCCCTGCAGAGGGAAGAGGGGAAGGACAGTGAGTAAATAAACCTGACCCCAACAGCCACTGTATTCATCCTCACACAGTGCAAAAATATTTTTGCTGGGTTCAGGATTTCTGTAGGACTTCATGCAATCAATGACACAAAGCTTCAAGTATTTCTTCCTTCTAAGAATTTTATCTGCCTCTGCAGATAACTGTGTAACCCCTCTGCTCTCTTCAATTACCTCCAATGCTTCATCTTCATTTGACTGACAACTTTAAAGGAATTCATTCCATCATGTAAATGAAGAATAAGGACCTGCTTTTCCTGGGAGATGTCGTGTTCTAGTGTTGAATGCATAAAGAATCAAGAGGACTGCTTGAAAGTGTTTTCCATACATATGTCTGGTATGAAATGAGTGCCTGAAATCAATCATTAGGAGAAAATTTCTTTCCAAAAATAGAGCAAGTTAGATATTTATGTTTGTCAGGACACCTCTGACTACCAAGTTATTATTTGTTCAGTAGAACATATGTTACTGAAAATAATCATGTTGATTTAAGCACTGTTTTCCACAAAAAGGTTTAGAATAGACAACCAATAGGTTTTTATTAGATGTCTTCATTCTACAGTCCCAATCCAAACTGTTGTTTGTGCTGTAGCCCACTTACCTATTGAGAATGGTAAAAAGGCTTCTTGGGCCACGAAGTTTCCATCCTTATCCAAGAAGTGACCAGGGTTGAACTGGCGAGGTGTTTCCCACTGCTCTGGATCATACAAAGACGAAGCAATATTTGGAAGAACTATGGTGCCCTGAAAGGGGAAAAACATTCATTCTGTTCCCTGTTCACATTCAGACCATGACCCAAAGGCATCCAGCCGCTCTTCTGTTAAGGAAAATACCCTGACACAAACAGATTTTAAGCCACGCCTTGCTTTACTGATACAGGAAAAGTCTGTAGCAGCTGAGAAACTGTGTCTGTACCTTTTTGAGGGGAAAACCAAGCAAGGTTGTGTTCCTCACACACACCCTGGGCATGCCAATTGAGATAATGTTGCTGAAGCGTTGGATCTCATGAACCACAGCATTTGTGTATGGCAGTTCTCTCCGATCCTCATAGCAGATTAACTTGGAGGGACCCAGAACAGAATCCAGCTCCTTCTGCACTTTCTCTGTGGAAAATATTCACAGTTTCAGGCAGAAAAACATATCAAATGTTTTCAGTAATTTCACCACAATCAATATAGAAAAGTCAGTAACTTTTTATGAAGAAAATTAAAGTAGCAGGATGTTCCAACAACTTAAACATAGGAGAACTCTGCTTCTGGGTCTGAAGTTTTTTGATTGTAAGTTAAGAAAAGACAGTTGTTGCTCAAAAATTTAAAACTAAGTGTTACCTTACTACCACAAATTCAAGAGATAACAGATTTATCTTTGGGTTTTCTTTTGCCTCGGTGCCTCAAACACCTGCAGCCAGTTAGAACATTAGGCTCACAGCTCTCTGAAATTTATGCCAGGTGAGTCTGAGCCTTAAAAGTCTAATTACTGTTAAAAGGACATGGTTCTTACACAGGGCATCTGTTAAGTGAAGCAATGCCAACTAGAACAAGGTCCAAATAGCATTTAAAAAAATGGATCTACTGCTTCACATCTGCCTTTATAATCAAGAACGGCATGTTTTAAATTACTTATTGCATGGGAGTCTTGGGGGTATTAACAACAAAAAACCCCCCTTTGATTTATAAACTTCAAGAGAGACAGTACACACCTAATAAAAATGCCTCAGATTTTTAGTAAATTATTCTGTCTTTTTCCAGGCCTTTTGAAGCAACAGTAAGACACAGGGAAGTCCATTCTGCATTTATCAGTATGTGCCCATTCACATCAAGCCTGCCCTGTCACTGCCAGCAGTCCTTCATTAAACTGACAACAGAAATTTAAGCACCTTACAGAATTTAAAATGCATATTCAGAAATACTTTTAAGTAAACTTCCTTCTATGAAGAACTATCTTGCAGAAGCACTTTAGAATCCAGGTAGTTTGAAGTAATCAGTCACTGCACAATATAAACACACACTTCTATTCCAGATTCAGTGATGAGGTAGAATGCCAAACTTCTCCTTATGGTACAGAGTGGGACACTGTCACTGGATATCAACACAGGCAAAGCATGAATGGGTTAAAAAAAGCACCACCAATTAATTAAATGAAGACAGACATACAGGTGTCAGCTCATTCTGAGAGCCCTGATGTAATGTATTACTCAAGAAGCCCAGGAAGGATCACTCTGCACATATTCTGTGTTCCCAAATATGTGCAAGGTATTATATTTAACAAAATAAAATTATACAGGTGAGTCAGTGCTTTCATAACCTTAATTAGAGTAAGTGATAACAAAACGTGATAACATGAGATTAAGCAGAATTTCTTGTCTGACAGCTACAAGCTGACCAAAGTTTTCTTATCTTCATCTCTTTCATCCATTTAAAATCTTGTTCTCCTCTGGGTATTTGCACATATTCTGCAGCCTAGCTGTGAGATTTCTGTTATCCAGCATAAGATATCCTTCTTCCTTTGGTTTTTATTCAGTGCTCTATGAAAGACATTGGTGGTTCTTTAAAAACTAGACTTAAAAGCAAACTTCTTAAATACACATAGATGTAACACAGGAGCCATCTGTTTTCACTCCTGGCTAGAATAATTTCTGGTACAAGAAACTCAAATACATCACAGAGTTAATTTAATCTCTGGATCTACTGATGCTGACTAGGGCAGACCTGCAAGTACAGAAAAGTACATGTGCCACTAGGCATATATGAGTATCTAGGTATAATCTCTGATCTGTGAAAATATTTTGACTTGTTTTTTTTTTTTTCTACTGCATGGGAGATATTTGTGACAGGATTATCTATTCACCTTGGATATCTGGGTTTGCCACCATATAGAGAAGGCCCCAGTTCAAAGTAGTGCTTGATGTCTCTGATCCACCCAAGAAAAGGTCATTTATAGAATAAACCATGTTGTCTTCATTGTATGTTGTCCTGGGTTCACCTTTGGACTGCAAATGATAAGAAAAGTGAGAGGCTTATACATGAAAGTTAGAAAAAACAGAATAGGATTTAATGTGATTTTATAATTGGTTCCAAGCTGCAGTGTCTTGTCCTTATAGGACAAGACAGAAAGACTGCTAAGGAATGTTAGACACCACAGATGGCTATCAACACAAAAATTAACATTTCACGAACAGATAAGCCGTGTTTGTTCCACACTTAATCATCAAGCTAAATCACAGGTTCTTTGGGGAAAAAAAAAAAAGAAAAAAAAAAGTACAAATAGTGGTTAATTTAGTGTGTTTCATAAGTAAATCTTCCTCTAAAGATGTGTACCATTGTGTCATTCTTCATGTCTCAAGTGACAGTCCATCACTCAGTTGTTCTACCAAGCAATACAGTGATCAGGCAGTGAACACTGTGCTGAGTAAAGTTCTTAACCTGTGGCATTCAGGTTTCTTTACATAAGGGCACAATGACTCATGTTCAGCTGATCTGGGGTTTTACAATTTTCATTTAGGAGTGTGAAGATGTGTATGTATATACTGAAATTAGAAATAAACATGGTTTGGGGGGAGTTCATTGTCTGTATTAAGGGAGGTTATGCTCAAGGGTGTTGAACCTTTCTCTTGCCAGTGGAGCAATTGAAAAGGAGAGATGCTTCTCCCTGCTGTAATATCATCTAATCTTTTTTTATTGCCCCTGTTCATCTATTACAGACCATTCAATTTTTTTTAATAAACAAACTTGGATGATTTCCACCCAGCAGAGTCCCAGAAGAGCTCACTGAAACAATTTCTGGTATGCTGATGTTCAAATCTCATAAATCCTAGAACAGCAATGAAAGGCTTTAGAAACAGTCAAATGCTTTGGAAGGCCAGGTGTGTTACTGTGCTGATGTAAACAAAAAAATTAAAACAAGAGGATCCAAGGAGCTAGAAGCCCTTTAGGCTGACATCCAACCGGACATAAGAATATAGCAGCTGATATGGGATTTGATCAATAAATAATTATCAGGGAGAGGTAGGTGAGTGTTGCAGCCCAACAGAGTGGCTGGCTCTGATGCTGCTACCAGCACAATCTCTTGTGATGATTCAGATTGGCCGTGATGATTCAATGATCCATGTTGACCTTTTCCCCCATGACTGTATGATTGGGCAGAAAAAACTTACTTTTTCAATGTGATCCAGGTAGAAGTCAATGAAATCCTCCGGTTCCTCTGGCGTCCCACGCTCTCTGTGCATTCGGATCTCTCTCCGTGTAAAGTTGCTCAGGACATCATAACTTTCCAATGCCTTCTTATGAGGCCCAGGGATATGGCTCATCAGCCTGGGGAAGATTTCATAGAGCTGTGGGAGTGACACACAAGAGGTCCTGCAAAGTCTCTATCACGAGAAAATGCACTAGGAAGGCCTGCTACAAAGAGAGGTAATATTCATGTTAAGCTTGGGATTAGGGTCTCATTAATAAAATATCCTGACAAAGACTGTGCTTGGGCTTTCAAGCTGTGAAAAGCAAACTATATAATGTCTGGTTTTGATGGTAAGATTCAGAGTTCCACAGGCTTTCAGCTCAATCACAAGTCAAATAAGAATTACTATAACTAGAATGAATGGTATTCATCTATGCAATTATTCATAGCTTCAATTGCTATGAACAGCATTCAGGCATTTTAAAAGTGAGCTCCTGCCCTCCAGTGGAGAAAACCGGGAAAGGAGAAGCAAAAGCAGGAAACTCCTCACCAGGATGCTTGCCAAAGCAGGACTGGCTCCCCGTGGCTGCTTTACAGGCTGGGTAAGCCCCAAAGTACTCTCTACCAATCGACCTCTCAAGGTTCCTCCATGAAATTTCAAATATCTGAAACCCAGACAAGCTAAGGAACAGCTACCTGTAATTTGGAGTATTCTTCTCCAGAAAGAAAGACAGGGTTACCTGACACAATCAGATTATTTTTTCCTTCTGTTTTAGCATTTGGGAAAATCTGGCCTAGGAGATAGCTGATTTTGACCTGTTCTGAGAGCTAGAAAGTTAATTCAGGTTTCCAGCCTACATTTATGCCTGGGTAATCTGTATTTTCTTGTATCTGCAAGATATAACATTCTCTTAATACTTCTTTTTCTGCTCAAAATATAATTCCATTGTTTATTTAACAGCAGAGTTTTTATCCTTTCTCAGCCTTCATTTTGCTGAGCTCTTCTTGCACTCTGTTAATCACACTACAGAAAGCGTGTTATTAGGTGTTCACTGGAGTGTGGTTGAATTAGATTATACTTGTGTCTTCTTGGGAAATCAGTTCTTATTGTCAGACATCCAACTATCAATTAATGATTGTCTTATCACAAAAAAAAAAAAAAAAAAAAAAA
>VXBB01024251.1:300169-363908 GCA_013399915.1 Illadopsis cleaveri | reverse complement strand
AAAAAAAAAAAAAAAAAAAAAAAAAGTACTAATCCAGTCCTTGGCAAATTCCCTAAGAACTTCATATCCTTTTTGGTTAGCTTCATCTCTGGTATGTTTTGCTTGCAGAATGTGTTCAGAAGCCTTAGACACAACTGTGGTCTGAGAAATCACATAAAGTTGCCCAGACTACAGGCATTCCTGTTCCCAAATGTCTGCCCTCTGCGGCCACTCTGGCACTCTAACTGTAAGTGGAATTTAGCTGTCAGTGTTCAAGACAGGAACTGCATCCATCCACCTTCCTGGGTACCTGCCAAAACTCCTCCTCCATTCATGGAGAGGCCCAATCCACAGTGTCCCCCTGTTCAGTGCCTGGCAGCATGAGATCCAGATAAGAAATGGGGATGTGGATGCAGCAATATCCCCTTTTTTGCATAATACTGTGTACTCATTGCATCCAGGAGGTGGGGAGATGGTGGCCATCCCTCTGGAATGGTTTGAACCCTGTTCTTATTCCCTCAACAGTATCTTATTCACTGGACTAAATCAAATCAAAGCCAGGATAGGAAGCAGTGAAGAAAAAGAGGTGTGTTCTCTGTCCTAAAAGCAGGTGTTACCTGCCACCATTATACCCAACTTACAGGACCAAATCTAAACTAAGCAAAAGGGAACCTGACCATAACTCAGTGAGAAGAATGTTCCATGGGATGTTGGGAGACATCTGTATTCCAGGAATTGCTTATGTATTCTATATTAAAAAGTTACTCATAAGATGTATGGGACAACTTCAGCAGTGAAACCAGAACCAGAACTGCCAGAAAAATTTTAATTACTTCTATGCAAAGCAGGCCTCTAGTGTCAGATGGATAACTGATTCCCAGATTGTTTAGTTGCCAAGCTTGCAGTTATATTTGCTGCCTTAGCTCTTCCTGTCTTCTGCTGCCTGTGCCTGGAGCTACTCCTCACTCAGGGTGAAGGAGTAGAATTTCTGTGGGAAATCTTCAGGTCTGTATCTTACAGAAGAAATCGAGATAAGTAGCCATAGGCAAAACACTTTGGCATTTGGCTCATTCCTCTCTCTGTTGACTGTATATAAAACAGTGTCTAAAGTTGGCACATGAGCCACAATTTCAGACCTGACATTCAATATTTAGGAATTACGATGTCTAACGCAGGAACTTCTGGTGCACAGTGTTGAGAAACCAAGTAACAAACATGTCCCAGGAGCAGTCCATGAACCTGTCCCTTATTGCAAAGGTTTATTGGCAAACTGCCACTGTACCCAAATACAGGAGAATGAATGCAAATGCCTGAGGCTGGCATGTGGAACTTCATCATCACACTTTGAGAGAGTTCACTGCCCAGTAAAACTGCATGGGGCATCACTCACCCATTCTAAAACTTTTGCCCAATTGCTCTTTAATCACTCTCTGTCTTATTCAGAAAAATAAAACAGATCATTCACTTACATGGTGAATATAGCTGCCCACAAACTTGAAGATATGTTCTGTAGCTTTAATCAGCTCATGAAAGGTCTCATCCTCTCTGGAGAAACGATGTCCATACACGACAGCACAAATTACATTTGAGACAGAATGGACAAGAGGGAAATAAGGATCCACAGGTTTCCCTGCAACCATAATAATAAATATAACTGTTAATGTCTCCTGCTTTAGTGAAATGTGAGAATCTTCTTAGTTACCCATGGAATGCTAAAAAAGACATTGCATTTCACAGAGAAGCAGCAATATTTTTGCAAAATTGTAGTATCAAACTGATTCTTTACAACTATGTTCCAGTCCCATAAGCCTGGGAATGTGTAGCACCCTAAAGAAATGCCAGATGTGTAAAATATTGCATCATATGCTAGAGCAAATTTAGATGTAAGGGAAAAAAACTCTATGCAATTTTGCTTTCTGGCAAAATCAAAATATGATTCAAGCATGGGAATGACTGAGAACACTATGTACTAAGGGAACCTGAGGGTAGAAGAGCAAGAAGAAAGGAAACTTTTTTAAGCAAGGACACAGAGACATGCAAGGCTACTGTGTTTTGTCTGACCTTGCTAGAGACATACAACCTCCAGTAAGATAAAATGTTGTAAACTCCTTTCAACCAATTGTGTCAACAGTATAGTAACTAATTTTAAAGCAGTTATTTGGCACCTAATCCTAAGAAAAGTATTTTGTGACTATGGAATATATGACCATAAAAAACTCTATGTATGTATTGATGCAACTGCCCAACAGTCAAGGAATGTTTATGATTAGTAACTTACTGTTTTGGGCCTTTTTCCTTGCACACATGGTCACATCTCAATCTCTCCTAGCTCTTAAACCACGGGATTGGGCTCAATCTAATTATTTTTAATTGATGCAACACTAGGCACAGCATGTCCTGATTCATTGTGCCTTTGCATAATGATCTGTGTTGGGAAATCCAACTCACATGATCCTAACTGTGTTGATCAGGGTAGAATCTTGTAATGGAGACAAGATTCCAGTCAGTGCTTTACAGAGTGTGTGCAGATGGCATTATAAGGCTTAATTCATCAGCACTGATTTTCTCTCTTTATGCACCAGCACCATAGAAGAGCCAAAAATGTGCCCTTGAGGCAAAGGCCAACATCATCCTGGGCTGCATTAGGAAATTAATTGTTGGCAGGCCAAGAAAGGTGATCTTTCCCTTCTGATCAGCACTGGCAAGACACGGCTGAAACTACTGGGTCCAGTTCTGGACTCCCCAGTATGAGAGGCATCAGCATATTAGAACAAGTTGAGCAAAGGGCAACAAAGACAATTAAGGAATTGATGCATCTGGCATAAGAGAGGCTGAGAGAGAGACTATTTAGTCTGGAGAAGGGAAGACTTAGGGAGATATCTAAATATGTATAAATATGTGGTGGAGGTGTATAAAGAACATAGAACCAGACTTTTCTCAGGGGTATCAAGTGGGGCAACAGGAAAAAATGTAAATACATTAAATTCTGCATAAAAACAAGAAGTGTTTTTACTATAGCACTCACTGAACAGTGGAACTGGTTACCTAGAGAGGTGGTGAAGTCTCCATTGCTGCAGATATTTACAACTCAGGCCTAAGAAACCTGCTCAGATTGACCCTTCTTTGAGTAGGAGTTAGACTAGACCATCTTCAGAGATCCCTTTCCACTTAGGGTGTTCTATAATGTAAATAATAAATAAGCTCCAGTTTTCTTCTCAATTTTAGTAGCTTTGTAAATAATTTTGAGCAAGAATAGTCTTGAAAACAGAAGATGGACTGGGGGCTTTGCATTTTCAGTCCATTGCACACAGACAGTGTAAGACCCTGCATACTCCCTTGTGGAATAAAAGCTGCCCTCAGTTTCAGGACAGGAGAGAGATGTTCATACACTAAAGACATCAGACTAATGGCAAAAATGTATTGATACTTATTGCAGAAATACCTTTCATACTTGCAAAGAAGTCTACCAGGTAGTGGGCTTCTTCTTGAACTCGGTGCTCCAGACCTCTTTTCCCCAGACCAAGATTGCGTAAAGTCCTCAGAGCAAACCTTCTCTGCTGCTTCCAGGTGTGACCAGTTGCCAACATAATTCCTGCATCCATTAAAGGAAGAGCTCTTTATCATGCTAATATTAATCATAGACAAAGACTACATTAAGGGATTTACTAAGCTACAGGATGTAAATAAGCTGTTGTATTGCCTGTGAAAACAAAGGCACCAAGGAACAATTCTGACTTGTAATCATGTTGGCAGGGCTGAAATGGAAAAAACTCAGCTGGGTAGTAAGAAGACTTGCAGGATTAAGTTGGATCCCAGACAATTAGGTACCTCAGGGTATCTCAGCTGCTTCTCTAAATGCTCTTTGCAGTGCTTGTATCACAATCCCTGCTATACCTGAAGCTCACCTGAATGAGGGTAATGATTCTCATGAAGGGAAAAAGGGGAACAAGTTCTGACTGTCCACAATCAGAGAGAAAATTTCCTGTCTGCAGGGCAGGAAAGTTCAGTATTTAGGCTTTGTGACAGGCTTTGGGAATTTCTAGTGTGGTTGGTGGTATGAAACCTACAGCAAGGTTGAAACAGAAGCACACTGAACTTCTAGGTGCAACTGTGCCAGCAGGAAAATATTCACAAAGGGAAGGGAGTGGGAAGAAGATCTCACCATCAAAGTCACTCTTCCATGGAAAATGTCATAGTGGGAGGCAGCTTGTCCAGGACAAGGAATTGGGTTTTTTCCTGCTTTACTTCCATTTCTTTGTGGCACAACTTACTGTTGCCTCACCTCATCACCTCTGAATCTGCCCCAGTGAGTATTCCATCAAAGATATTATGAATCCTTTTCCTCTTGCTAGTATTTTCCTCCTGCTAACTCTCCAAAAGCTATTTCACCTCTCTGTACCTTGCAGCTCACCTCTGTGCTACCTCTGAAGGTGGTCACAAGCCACAAAAGATATTGCAATTTGTCAAAATGACACTTCTGTGCACTATTTATGCCAGGAAATTCTGACCTTTTCCTTTGGCCATTGCTCTGAACAGAGGTGACACCATCCTCCCAGAAACATCTTCAGGGTGTGTGGTCATGCCATCCTTCACTGCTTGAAATCCATTCAGTATAACCACTGGGGCCCATCCAAACCATAAGGTGAATATGTTGCCATGAGTTTTTGCCAGCTAGAGACGGGAGAGAAGCCAGGAAAGCACAGATGAAATCACACACACTGAAAACAGAGGATGAACCTGTTTTTGCACTGATTACAGGACCAGCCCTAAGGTGGAGTGATGTTCTCCATTTTTCCCACCAGAATACAATTATCACTGAGAAAGTACAATTGTGTTTTCCAACATTCACTGTTGCACCTGTGTATTCCCACTTTTCAGAACCACTTGCCTATGTCAAGAAACGTTATGTACCTTTTATTACTGTATGTAATCAAGACTCAGTTCACAGTCATTTGTGGGATACAGGGTAATTTTTATTCATTATTAATTTCAAGAGGATTTCAATTACTTCTACAAGTAAAGGAGCACAAAAGAACACAGAACTGTCAGAGGAGTTATTAGCTTAGAGACTGGACTGACTTCTTTCCTCCCACCTGTTTTGGATCTTGTCAGTACAAACAAGCTCATACATATGGAGTGATTTTTTTACTGCTTGACCAAAAGAGTGCCAGTGTTCAGAAAGCTACAAATCCATGCTGTGAAAGTAATTTTTTTTTAATAGTATTTTTTCCCTAACTCCAAATCTGATATATCATCCCTAAAGGTATTTATTCCTAAATTATATCAATTTTCACATGAATTTGTCAAATTTAGTGGCAAGAGGTGATAGAAAGATATCAATTTCAGTGAAAATCTGTTAAAATGGCATAGGTTTAAACACCAAAATGACCTTCACACATTCAGAAATTTCAATACCAGGTTTCTTAGCTTGGAAAACCACTTTACACTGCAATATCTTTTTCCTATTTTGCGAACCAAACCAGCAGTTCAGAACCAAACCAAGTCTGATATTACAATGGCCAGTTAACAGTTACTACCAATGTAGTTTTGAGAGAGGATGCTTTCACATAGCAAACAACATGAGAAAGGAGAAATCACAAAGACTTTTAGACAATAAAGAGTATCTGAAAATAAGTACCTTCATGAGGAGATCACGATTCAACTGAAATTTCAGCTGTATCAGCGTCCCAAGGACTGGGAGAGGGACTGGTCCAGGAGGAAACTGTTTCCGCACTCGCTGCAACTTTAAAAACTGCGTAATTAGAAGAAATACAGCCACTGCTACGAGAGCCTGACTTATGGTCAACATTTTAGCGTCTGCCTTTACCAGCTTGCTTTCATTCAAAACTGCCTGTTGAAGCTATTAGGGCTGGTTGCTAAACCAGTTTTTTCATAAGAGCTTGAATTCACATGATAAGTGTTCCCCGTCTCTGACCCTCCCTCCTTATTATCAACCACTCCCTTTTTGTTCCACTTGTTACATTCTCATACTTCAGCATATTAATAGCTACACACCCTTCTTTTTCTTCTTCTCATCCAGATTATACTTTTTCAATATGGATCACAGGATTTGTAGGAATGGTATCTTAAAAGACTAGGGCCAAGATTTTCCAGGCAAAGGAGATACACATAAACTCTCCATCCAGTTGTTCTGAGACAATTTTGAATGGTATGTATTCCTACAAATATTCCAGGAATGCTTTTAGAAAAGCAATAGCCATACATACAAATTAAGCAGGCAAATGTAAGTGGATATTAAATCTTGGAGTTTTTAAATTGGTTTGTATATATTCCATGTACACGTTGTATCTAGTAATGGCAAGGCTGATAGAAGTTAAAAGCCCACATTTATCTTAAGATACATATACAACTATCTAATGCTTAATACAAAAAGCAAAATTTGTTACAGTTTTGAATGTAATTGAAAACATAACTGGATTGATGTATGACCTCACTTTTTTCCATAACCTGTTAGCTCTAGGTAAACTCACAGAGGATTTTATCTGCTTCTGCATTTCCCCATTCAATCTTGACATAATGTGGATACCCTTTATGATTTGAGAAATCATCAGAAAGTATGTGAGATAAATAACACATATTCATAGAGAAAGTACATCTGGCATTAAAAATACAGATTTAAAAGAAAAAAATTTAAAAACATGAGAAAAACTTAGTAGGGATCTTGAGCTACAACCAGAATGAAGGGCCCCAGCAAGAACTAGTCATGACATGAGTGTGGATCCTGGGTAAGTTGAAAACAGAGTCTAGAGCCAAGGCTCCTTGCCAAGCCTCAACACTGGCAAGAACCACAAACACAGCACCAGGGGAGTTCACATGCTGCAATCAGACCATGGAAATCTCACAAGAGGGGTTCTGGGCACCACATAACCATGACCATTTTAGCCCTGTGTTACAGATCCAGACTGAAATGCTTCCCTGTCAAAATTGCCCATCTCTTGAGGGTAAAAGAACTTGTAAAAGAAACCTGTTTTCACTAATCTTCTGAGAAAACTGCCAAGACTTGTGCACCAGCTCGCTTCTTGCAAGCTGATTTTGGGGCAGAAACTATTTCCAAATTTTGTGGCTCTGGAACACAGAAGACCCTTGTCCAGAAGGAACAACCTGGAGTCTGCCAGCACACAATTTACAAACCTCCAGGTCAATTAGCCTTCAACCACAGCTCTTCATTACCACTAATGCATAACTGATTAATGTGTATTAACCAAGGGATGTCTGTGGGTTTCCACCTAAGCTTTGTGTACACTAAAAATGTAATTTTCCAAGACAATTATTTCTAATTTATCTCTCTCCTTCAACAGGGAAAGTAAAATTCTCTTTAAAAAGTAATTTGTTAAGTTTTGCCTTCTCTGTCTCCAGTGTAATCTCACAAATTCTGCTTCAAAATCCCCAGTTTATCCGAACTTTTAATTTGGAATCAATACAATACACTCCCTTTTATTTTAGGTATTAGAAAATTTTCCATCTAAATGATTTTCCATCAGAAAAAGTCATTTTTGTCCATTGGAAGTTAAGCCCCAGTGCCTTCAACCCACAAAGACATCAGTCTCACACCTTTAACCAGTGTTCAGCTGGAGCCAGCCTGGAATACAGTTCTCTCACACTGGAGAAGGACGATGACTGTGGGTTGGTTCAGATCTGAGGCATGGGATTTATCTTATTTGATGGAAAATGTATTTATGAGATAGCCAAGGCTCCATTTTCTTAATAATTACTAAATGCAACCAGCAGCAGCATTTTTTCAGCACTATCTACCAGCTATTCTTTAGGATTAGTGATTTTTAACTTGCTAAGGGCAAGCAAGTGCTGCCTCTCCTGCCAGTTCCGGATGAATATAAATGAATAATTCTCTTACCAGCGTGGAGCAATGTTTGTAGGTCCAGCATGAGGGGACTTCATACCAACCACCTACCTGCCAGGACATGCTGGACATGGGTAGAGCAATCCCATAAAGCTAATCCTGCAGGGGAAAAAACTGCCAACACAGGTTTCATCCTGTAAGCACATCCCTGCCTGTTAGAATGGGGTGCTTTAAAGCACAAGGTGAGCAGAGGCACCTGGAACAAATACAGCTGAGATAATGATATCAGTCCTGGAGATGGCACTGTCAGCTAATCAGAGTATAAAAATAATCTTTCCTGTGTTGGCATGCAGTATCCAATTTGTACCTCACACAAGAGGAATGTATCCCAATGCCATAAAAGAAAATCCCTTGTTAAGTGCCAGTAAGCAAACCAGCAAAAAACCCCCACTTTTGCCAAGTCCTTAGGCACCTGGCTCATAAAGGCCTCCCAGAATTCTTTAGTAGTGCCAAATCTGCTCTTGGTCATGGTGTGTTAAGTGAAGTCATCTAACCGTGATAAAGAATCCATTTTAAAAAATGAAAGAAGAAATGAAGCTGAATAAATTTTTGGAAGATCTGGAGCACTCATCACAAGTAGACTACCTGGCTTGAAGAAGTTGTTCCCATGTCACTGACAGCCAGTGGGCTCATAAAAAAGGGTAAATTATCAACATTCTGTGCCTGCTCACTCCAGTCCTTGCTCTTTGCTTGTGGTATGAAAATCTCATCACAACTGGCTGATGAAGCCACTCTTCTATTTTCATCAGAAGGGTTGGAATGCTACCTGGTTTAGTGGGTGAAACCCTGAACTGTTTTCCCTAGTGACAATGATAGAGTTGTATACAACAGGCTTGCTCAACAGCAAATCATATCAGTCTAAGGGAATGTTATCTCAGATCCTACTATCTGCCTCTCCAAAGTTTCCTCCAAGAGCTTCTTTTACCTCCTGCACCCACTAATATCTTGAGACAAACTGGAAGACCTCTGAGCCTATCTCCACAAATGCAACTATGGCTTATGAGAAAGAATCTTTATTCATGAGTCTTTCAATTTATAGACCACACCACCATTCTCTGTAAAACCTTTTTCCAGTTGGTAATAAACAAGTCCCAATTCTAATTCTTCCCTTAATGTCTTTATTTGTTACACATCAGAAGTTTACCAATATTTTCCAAACAGAAAAAAAGAGAACAGAATAGGAACCCTTTATTATTATAATGCTCAGGATGCAATTGTCTGTCAAGAATCTTTCAGGATAGTGATTAACCAAATGAAGAGGAAAGCAAAAATCTTAGGATATGCAAAAAGGAATTCACATACAGAAGCAGTTTTACAGAGTAACTCTCCCCTGAATCTGCTATTTCCTATCGAGGAATGGCACAGAGCTGGTAGGGAGGTGGCTTCATCGTGCTCCCAAAAACAAACTTGGTGTTGACTTCCTTCACCCCTTCTGGCAGGGTGAATGTGAATGCTTGTAGCAGGGTGGAAAAGACAATAAAGAGCTCCATCCTTGCCAACAATTCCCCCATACACACACGGTGCCCTGTCAAGAAACAGAAAAGGCAATTCAGCCAAAGGATTTCTATCACACCTCTCTTTCTAAACTGCCTGGGATTTTCCTTGCTTGTTTTCCGCAGATTTTATCCTTTTCTCTTAACTTTATCATTTAATGATTCATAACTGAAAGGCTGCTTCTATTTCCACAAAAAGCTTCAACCTACATTTATAGCAGGCAGTAAGACATTATAGAAATTGTCACCAGAGTGACATAGTTTACATTTACAGTAAATGCATTTTTTCTGCTGCTGCTTTGATAGCTGGATCTCTTCTCAGAGAGAAACTGGATCTATCTTCCAAGACTTTTCTATGTGTCATTCCTTCTCTTCCAGTCTTTTCCACATACAACTGGACTTCTCTCTTCTTGGAGGTCTTTAAAACAGTTTGTATATGCCCATTTGTAGGTGCCTTCCCAGTTATTTTGTGGAAGGAATAGATCTGAAGTTATTACCACAAGGAGTAAATAAAGCCCTGTTCAGTGCACTTACCTATAGCAAATGGTAAGAATGCTTCTCGGTTTACAAAGTTTCCATCTTGATCCAGAAAGTGGCCTGGGTTGAACTGATCAGGTGTCTCCCATTTTCCAGGATCAGCCAGAACAGAGTCAATATTTGCTAAAACTACGGTGTTCTGAAAAAAAGAGGCAGTGGCTTCAACAAAAATTATGACTGCAGAATCTATTAATATCTAGGACAAAGCCTTGTGAAAGGCCATCCACAGAAACAGTCAAACCTTAGAGGCACTGCTAGAACAGGAGTTCATATCCCCAGTCAGGAAAAACCTTAGAAGCCTTTCTAAAATCATCTAATGGACCAAAGATCAAATTAATTCAAATATGCAGCACATTTGTACCTTTGGAATACGATATCCCAGCAGCTCCGTGTCCTTCACAGTCAGTCTGGGCAGTGCAATTAGGAGAATGTTACTGTATCGCTGGATCTCGTGAATTACAGCATTTGTGTAGGGCAACTTTTTCCTGTCCTCATAGCAAAATACGTGGGAACGACCCACAACAGCATCCAGCTCCTTCTGGACTTTCTCTAAGGAGGAATATTCAGCTTTAAATATACAGAAAACTCTATAAAATCTATAGTCAGAATTTTTCCTGCTGCTTTTAACATTCAGAATGGCATCCAACCAGATGAAAAAGATACATTATTAAAAATAATGCCTACAAATTCCCATATAGATGACCTGAAAAAATTTGACATTGAAGTTGCTTATAAGTTGCATATATACTTTTAAAATCACTATAGCAGATGAGGTCATTCTATGATAATATGTGGGTTCCTGTTACATTTGCTGCTCTAAGGTAATTTATAAAAATACTTTTATTAATATTTATTTCTACAGGCACAGAGTCAGCAGGAAAAAATATTAATCATGTGCTAGGGGAACAGTTTATTAATTGATTGTTCAAGGATTGTTCTTCATTAAGAAGCACATAGATTTTGCTTGTCATTTACAGATGTCCTAACTGCTATTCTGTAATTACTTGCCTTGGGAAGCACTTACACAAATTAATTTTTCCCAAGGACTTCTTTTTTAACTTACAATCCAAGCTGAAATGGTAATTCCTGATTATTTTTTTATTAATACTACAGACTCTATCATTGCAATGAGAATTACCCCCACAAAACTTAAGAATATATTAATATATCTTGAGAAGATGAAAAATCATGTGAAAATTCAGTATGTGCAACCCAGTCTCAAGTTTTAAGTCTTCTGAAGATAACAAAAATGGGAGATCCTTTCTCCTTAACACTTCCACATTTTCTACTTGCCAGGCTCCTGCTGTGCCTGGTACTCATCTTAAACTCTCAAATATGAGGCCTTTAAAGCGAGTTTTGTACCTTCTAATCCTTTTTACCCCATACACTCTGGCTCTTTTTTTTGAATCATTTTACTCTGCCAACCTCTATATTTCTTCTGTGAATATCATTATTAAAAGCACCCATTTTCAAGCTACTCATCCCAATATTAGCAACCTCACACTGTATTTAACTTATTTCTGCTGTGAGGGGCCAAGAGCAAATTAAAGAGTAGGAATCAGGGATTTAAAAGGATGACCCAAAGACTCCTTAGTGGAAGTCTAAGCATTACTGTCTGTGGAGGGGCAGTGGTGTAATTTATCTCATCTGAGACTAAATTCCTCCAGCTGATTAAATTAATCACACCCTGCATTCTGTTTACATCTGTTTAAAAAAAAAAAAAAAAATATAAAAAACCCAAACCAACTGGAATGATTTGTCTGTATGTTAGAAAGGATACAGCAAGAAACAAATGCATGCAGTTAATCTGATTCATACTTTAATAAATAATTCCTCTACTTTTCTTTGAACAGGCACAAACACTATTTGAACTTGTATCATTGCTAGAGTTGCAGACCTCTTTGGATGTGCTTACCTTGAATGTCAGGATAAATCACCATATAGAGCAATGCCCACAGTAAAGTGGTGGCTGTAGTTTCTGTGCCTGCTCCAATGAGGTCATAAACAGTCTGGATCAAGTTTACTTCATCATAAGTAGCATTAGCATCTCCTTTAGTCTGCAGGTATAAATTGAAAAGAAAGTTATGGCACACAAAAGAAGAAGTAAACCACCGGAAGAAATCATACACTTCTAAATTTCTATTAGACATCATTATGATCAAAGAAACACTTAAAATGGCTTGTTATTAGTGAAGTGTGAGAGAAGTTCAGAGGTACTCACTTTATCTATCTCATCCAAATAGTAATCAATAAAATCTCGATTTTCAACAAGTTTTCTTGTTTGCTTGTGACTTTCAAGTTCCTTTGCTAACAGAGCATTCGTAAAATCCCTATAGAACTTAACCTTTTTAACTGATGGCAGAAAATGACCAGCAAGCCAGGGAGACAACTCATATATCTGTAAAAGAGATATTTTTGATATGTGATATTACATATAAATATGTAGCATTTAGCAAACTAAATTTGAATCCTAATACAGGCTTCTGGATAGTGGAAAAGGCAAGTGAAAGACTGATGACTGAATCAGCATTAGATTGAAAGGACTGTGCCTATCCCATGATTAGTTAAAGATTAAAGCCTTTCTTAATTCTGTTTTTCCCTGGAGCAAAATCAAAATTTTTCTCAGTTTTATACTACAAAGTTTTATATATGTACTTAGAGATTATATAAATATAAATGTGACATTAAAAGAATAAATGAAATTCCTCTCTATCACAACTCTTTGCTAGGCTGAACTTTGCTCAGCTGAACCAAGAATATCCCATGAAACGTGTCCCTAGTCTCACTTTATCCAACACACATATAATTTCTATTTAATCACAAAAAAAACCACATCCAGGCTGACTTCCTTGACACATCTGTTCAGTGAAAATAGAACTATCCAAACCCAGGTTTATTTTCTTACAGTAGGATAGTGAATTCATGGGGATTTTACTCACATTTGCCTTCTCACAGAAAAGAAGAAAATAGGTCACATCTGTGTGATGTGCAAAACAACTCAGTGACTCAGAAATACAGAGTTGTGTGGATTCCCTTCACGTTTATTCATTGTTCTAGACATATTCACCTTCATGTCCTTATGCTCTCATAAAACCATATATCAGCAGAAAAGAAGTAAAACACTTCTTACATCCACTCCATTCTTCTACTTCATTTCACTTTTTCCCCCCCTTTTACAGACTGCATCATGTCCTTCCAGTTACAGAGCTGCTGCACCTTAAATTATCCATTAGGCCATAACTTCTGGGCTCACCTGTTTAAGTGGCAGCTGCATTACAAAGATTTATCTCCCCACAAGCCTATTCAGATTCCCAGCTCTATTTCTGCTTCACCCTACTGGATAATTTTCCTTAACACTGCCTGTCCACTTACCAGGAAAACAGGTAAGTACAGCCAGTCATTAAGGGATTGTACATTCCTGTGAAAGCACTGTGGAGAGGGGGGCACAATGAAATGTTGGACTAGAACATTTTTGTTGGCTCTGGACACACTATTAAGATTTTTTAAAACAACTTATATAACTACTTACTGAGAGCAGTTTGGAAATAGCTGAACCTGTGTCTACCATGATTAGAAAGGTAGCTTAGCACCAGCATCTTCTGGGATAGTTACTAATAAGTAATGTTAGTTTAGTTTATCTACCAAAAGCATCAAATTAGCCCTCAAATCCTGCAGGACCTTGCTTACAGCAGTTAGTCAGAGATGGTGGAAATCATACAAGACACAGACCTGTATGAGTTCCAACAAGTTCTGCAGAAGCAGCTGCCTAATACATGGGTAAATTCACTTTTTGACTATACACAGTACTGCGGTTCTCTTTCATAAATGATTCATAATAAAACTGCCCCAATCTGAGGACAACTGTTCTGCTGCTTTGGCAGCTGCAGTCACAGATGCACATACAGAAACAAGAGAGAATTTTTCTCTCCAGTGGACCAGGTGTGAAGTTACAAGTTGCTGCCTGGAATGGAGCCAGATAAGGCAGCTAAAGGAGGGTGACTTTCAGTGTGCCACTGTATTCTTGTAAGGATGTACAGATGTGGTACAGATGTTGCTGCCAAAACTATAGGCAAAAGCTGCTATTAAGCAATTTCATGCCATGTTACCTTTGCACAAAACAGTTGCTCTACTCCAGTTTCTACAAGGTTGGCTGGCAGTAGTGAAGGAAGCAGTAAAAACCCATTTACTCTTGACATTTGTTGAGAGCCATGTTGTATGATAGAGTGAAGAAAGCCAGTTTGCCAGACAGTAATTAAGATAAGCCTATTTCAGAGCTTTTCAGATAATTTAACCTATATTTCAGATATAGTTTCAAACATTGGAGTTGTACAGGTAGCACTTTTGCAAGAAAGCCCTTTGCACGTTTCTCAGCCACGTAACAAATCTTTGGTTTTTTACCCCTGTCCCCCACACACAGGAAATTGTTGTGCTATAATGGAGCATAAGCAATTGCAACAAGTTTTGAACTAGGCATCCGGAACCACTGTTCTGATGTGCTCTCCAGAAATTCCAGGTGATCTAGTATTTATTTTTGTTACAAAAGTAACAAGCAAGTTCCCTTTTACACTATCTATAGAGAGCAAGCAAGCAAACAAAATTGATTTTCCTCACAAAAAAGGGGATGCTGTTCAAAAAGGCTGCTGCGGTGTCAAAGGATTCAATCAGGCGGTGAAAATTCTCATCATCTCTGGAGAAACGATGTCCGAAAACCATAGAAAAAATCACATTTGCGACTGTCTCAGCAATAGGCATAGTGGGGTCCAGAGGTTTTCCTGTAAACACAAGGGACATTTCCTTTAGATTCACCAGTAACACTTACTGTTCTTCTTCTCACTTACAGGAGAGCTGATAAAATTTCATAAACATTTCTGACATTAATTTAATTAGATCACTGGATGGCAAATTGTAATTTATTGGTAAAAGGCCTGAATAAAAAAAAAAAGTAACTTCAGTCATAGAAAAAACACTGTTGGTTAAAAAAAGGAAAAGCTGCTGGCAGGAATGGAATTAGTAGTATTAATTATAAAAATACCTAGATTTCATCAAACCTTGGCATCAGCAGATCATTTGGCAATAACCAGGGTACAAAACCAGCTGAAACATTAAATACACAGATGAGTTGAGAAAACATCAACCTTCTATTCTTTGCTCCCATCATTTTACATTGGAATATTTCAATCTACCTGTGGATTCACCCCATTTTTCAGTAGCACAACCTGAACAAACTCCCTCTCCTACTGAGGAACTCACCATAAGCTGTGTGAGCTGAGATTTTTCTACTGCACTTGAGCAGAGCACAGGGCTCTGCTTGGTGAAAGGATGCACAAGCATCCTTGGTCAAAGCTTTGCGTATTTTATACTTTTTCTTTTCTACACAGGAACAGGAGGCATCGTGACACTGATTTTGTTACTGTTTGCTGTTGGCCTGATGCCCAAAGTAACATAGAAGTAAAAGACTCTGAAGTAAAAACACTGATAGGGACCAGTATATAGATAGTTGTATATTATAAATATATTACTAGATATACATATAACAAGACAGGAATCTCTAATTCGGTGATCTTGCTGTGGGGTTTCACACTTCTGCAAGTAAATATCTCATGCAGGTAGCCAGTACAGACTTTTGAGACTCAGCTCTGCACATACACTTTGAATCCGTTTTTGTAATCAAATAGTTTCAAAAGCTACCAGTGCCACATTCTCCAGCAAAGTCTCCCACTGCACAGACTGCCCACCCTCACATACCGTTTGTTTTCTGTAAGTATTCCACCAAGTGAGCAGCCTCCTCTTGCACTAGATAATCCTGGTCTTTCTTCCCTATTCCCATTTTCCTCATTGTTGCAATTCCAAAACGCCTCTGCTGCTTCCAGAGATGACCATTAGAGAACAAAACACCTACAATCAAATGAGCTAATGCAGTCAGTAACTTATAAATTAATGGATTGGTACATCCAAGAAGCTTCTCTTTTCTTTTAATTTTTTCCATTTTTTAACAGCAGTCTGGCAACATTCCTCTTTTCTTTCTTTTTGTATTTTAGCCATTTATCTTCTGTATAGAAGCTCTTACATTAACTCTATGCTGTCATTATTGTTCTGACAGAATATAGAATAGAACTGTTTTAAAAAGCTTGTGAAAATAAAAACTTTTTCCTGATGTAAATTAGGGACTTTGAGGCTCTTAATCAAAAGTCAAAACTAGGGCTAGAACACATTAAAAGATTTTCTGAGAATAATAATTACCCTTTCCATGTGTCATAAAGTGCAAGATTTTGCCTTTGGGCCTTCCAGCAACATCTTCAGCATGGGCAGTCAGACCTTCCTTCACTGCCTGGAAGCCTTGCAGGACAACTGCAGGAGTGTTTGAAAGCCATAAGGTGAAGATATTACCATGAATTTTGGCCATCTGTAGAACAAAGCAGATTGAGAATAACAGAAGTGAGAACTGGTGCTTTTAAATGAAACAAGATGAACCAGATCTTCCCCCTGGGCAGATGCCCTAAGGGCGATTGACTTTAAGAGCAGAGCAGCAGGTATGTTCTTACATACAATATAGTTTGAAGTCAGGTTCCTATATAAAGCCTCATTTATTAAAGATCATGATGTTTCTAAAATGTCAACCAATATTGTCAAAGTCTGTGATGTCATTTATCATGTCTTACGATTCAGACTTGTAGATGAGCTCTTTCATCCTCACCACTTGCTGCAAGACAGCAGTAGCTCATGAATTTGATGTGAATCATCTACAGATTTGCCTTTGTGTGTCAAGTGTAGCAAAAGCAGTCAAGGAGCTGAGTAATGCAGGAGTCCCCCTTTTCTTTCTAGCTCAGCTGTGACAGCCTTGTGCTGTGCACACAGGTGTCCCTGGCAGCAGGCAGGACAGTCCTTCCCCTGGCTGCTGAATAAGGAACTAGAAAAGTAGCAAAATTGGTTGGAAAGAGTGGTGTGATGCCAAGCCATCCCAAGAAATGCAGGACTAGAGGATTACAAAATTTTGCTTCCTGGGAGCAAACCAGAGGGAATACTTATGCACAGTGAGCAAAAATGTATGTACTTGTGTTTGTGCATTTGTGTTTAATTTCATTTTTGTAAGGACCAGTTCATGGCTTTTGAAACCTTGAGATGACCAGTACTACTCTTCATGTCTGGGATGTCAGAAATAGAAGAAAACACAGCAGACAGGCACTAGCTACTATTTTATGTTACAGAATAATACCACTTTTCCTTGAAATGTGCAGCTCAGAAGGACAGAACTGGCAGGACATGGAAAAACCAGGGAAGGGGAAGGGTGAGAATGAAGAGGGAGAGTGAGGTGCTATTACTTACATATTTAAATGTTAAATATTTAATATAGATGTAGAAGAACTATAAAACAACAGGGCACAAACTTTAGAAGTGCTGCACATAACAACTGGACCTAGAAAAAGGGTTTGAGCATACTATGAATTATTTGAGCCGTTTAAAAGCTCGGTCTTGCTCAGCAGACTGAAATCTCTTGTGAAAATCTGACCAAATGGTATGTCAGAAAAAAAATTGATTCTAAGACTTTTGGGAAAATCCATTGAATAAGTATATTTTAAAAATCATCCTTTCTATACTGGAAACACACATGTCCTCAGTAGCTATTTCATGGGATGTTTAGAAAATGCCAGTGCAACCACAGTCAAAACACAGACATCCTAAAGACTGCACAGAATTAGCAAGTCTACTTTAAAAGACATTTTTCCTATGTGTAAGACAGGATTGTTATCGGCATTGTGGTTTTGTTCATGTGCACATAAAGTATTAAATACATGTTCATAGTAAGTGCAAATTTTCACACAAAGAAACAGATATTTTAATTATCTCCACCTATTTCCACATTTATGCAATTTAGAACAAATCCCTCCCTAGCATTCAAAATAAGACTATGTTAAACACATTTGCTTTTCAGTCAGCTTGTGAGTCCATTAACAAAAAATGTATTAAGAAAATACATACTTTTTTTAGATGTTCATGATGAATTTTGAAGTTCATCTGCAGCAGATTTCCGAAGAAGGGATACGGAGTTGGTCCAGGAGGAAATCGTCTTCGCATCCATTGCAATTTCAGAAACTGTATCAACAACAGAGACACCACAAAAAATACCAACACCTCACTCACTGTTAACATTTTGCTTCTGGTTTACACAGCTACGTTGTCTCTCCACAACTGCTGTGTGGACAAAGGAGAGATCCAGTTTATCTTGGTTTTGGGATACCTCCCTCAAAAGAGAAAAAATGCTTGACACTCCTGTGACTCACTGTCTCTCCCTCTTTATCACTTTTACTTCCCCATCCCAGAGAATTAAGTGTTCTTATTTTTAAGTATGTATGACATCATTCCATTATATTACAGCTACACATCTGTCAATCATTGTCTCTTCAAGGGACTCAAAATGCAGGTTAACTATACACCTCCTTGTGCCATGGCTCCTGCTGTGACAAAAAACTCTGCCCACGGTCCTGGTTTCATAAAAAACCTCTTGCAAGAATAAGAAATAAAAAAAAAAAATCCTGAGGGTTGGCTGCACACCCAAGGGCAATGGGGTTACTGAAAAGTTCAGGCTCATCAGTAGCCATCATATGCACTAATCTTGTGCTCTGCTACTTAACTCGCCCCATACTGTTGATTCTGATGTTCTCTGCTATTCCGTTAATAATCTTCCTCACAGTTTATATTGAAAAGTGTTTGGCGGATGGCTCTACCTTTTAATTTTGTGCCTAGGGCACACAGACCATAAAAGACTCCAACTGATCATTGGGTAACAGGAGTTTGATGGTAATAAAGACCTAACACTCAAGTGTCCTCCCACTCCCCACTCAGCTGCACAGGAAAGTGGGGCTGCACAGTCTCCTTGACCAAGCAGAAAATAAAGTTTCTTCACCCCTCCACCTGCCTCTGGCTAATCCCCCTGGATTGCCTAAAGCAGGAACAAAGATGATATACAGCTGCCTCTGAGAACTTCTTTCACAAGTGCTCTCATGCAACTGAGCAACTCCAGCTCTGCAAATGGTGACATTTGAACATAATCAACACAGATTTGGCACTTGCACAGGAACAGCATTAGGCTTGGCTCATCTGACTTAGACAGCAGCATGTGGCACTCTGGGAAGCACCTAGATGGCCTTGCTGCTCATGTACCAAACTTACAGAACTGGGACGGCTAGAAATAAAAGTTGTGAGGTGTGAAGAACATTGGTTTACTGCAGAAACAGGACACAGAAATAACATTTACCCATCTTGCTGGCCCCTGATCAAACTGAGAGCTGGGATCAACCTGAAAAACTGAACTACCCATTTCAGAGACCACTTTTAGGACTTTTTAGTTCCTTCACTGGTGTTGCATTTTTGGTATCTCAAACTGCTCCCAACTCTGAGTTTAGTATTTTCCAAAGTGTTCCTGTGAGGAGACTCACAGCCCCAAGGCTTGCTTGCCATGCCCACTTGCAGCCCCGTCTGACCCCTGCATAGTTCTGGTGGCTGCTCTTCATCTCCCCTGGTTCTCCAGGCTCACTCTGACTTTTCCACACAGATTAGCCACATTCTGGTGATTGCACCTCTCAGCCTAGACATGAACTGCCTGCATGTAGGAAGGCAGCTGCCAAACAGCTTTGCCAAGTCTTTGGGAGAGATATCAAAGGGAATACATATTGCTTTTCTCTTCATACAAGATGGTGCTGGAGGATTGGGAAGAGAGAAGCCTGATAAAGTTTTGTAAGCTGTATTGGCCACAGCTTCCATGAAGAGAGTTGAATGCCTGGGGAAGCAGGGGTTAGAGCTGGCTTACAGCTCAGAAGAACAGTAAGAACAGAGGTCCTGCCAGCTGCACCTCACACAGCTCTTCCCTCAGAGTGCATTTGAACTCAGCAGGCTCAGCTCAGCTGTCAGAAGGCTGCTTGTGTGCAGCTGCCCCTCTGCTCACAGAAAACTCTCAGGAGCTTTGATTCTCCCACAGCTTTTGGGGAACACGACATCAAAGTCTCCTGCCCTGCCCCTCCTTTGCAGGCACCAAGTTTTGCTGCACAAGACTGCAAAGACTGCAAGCTGCCCCTGAACTGTGCTTTTGGGCATCGGTGAAGAGACATGGCCAACCTAATTTGCTATACATCATTGTCATTACACACCCTGGTGTGTGAGAGGACTCTCACCTTCATTGAAATGCCTCTCAAATGCACCACAAGAATTTATGTCAAAAAAAAAAAGAAAAAAAAAAGAAAAAGATTTCCGGGCCATCCCACTGGTCCTTATCTGTTTCCACCCACTGGGTTTCACGAGCAGTGGGGCTTCCCTCTGCAATTTCCAGCAGGCAATAGGAGGGGTTTGCCTTTGCTCTTGGCCTGAGCCAGAAGCCTCACAGCCAAATGAAGGGTGGCACTGTTGTCTCTCTGTTACTTCCAGTCTCAAGCAATCATCTGCCTGTGGCTCTTGGCTAAACAGACCAAGTCACTCCCAGCAAGTTGAGATGATCCTCCACAGCTTTGTGTTCCCATGCAACCACACCTGGGAGCTCTGGCAATGCCCAGAGCCACCATCTCTGGGAACAGCATTCCCACACACCATTCTGGATTTGAGAATGTATAGGAAGACTCCTCAGAATATGGCTCTGCTGTTCCTGCTCCCTCCAGCAAGATTCTGCCAAATTTCTAGTAAGACTAGACAGAGCAATAATTGTCTACATTTATTTTATTTGTAATGCAGCAGGAAAAAACAAAAGTACAGACACTTTCCAGACACAGGAAAACCAGAGTATTTTTCAGGACTTGCTTCTAAGACATGTAACACAACAAGGAGAGATTTGCACTGAATTTAAGCTAAAAATAAGAACTGCAAAGATGCACAAATACCAGCACCCTACCAAACCAGTATCTGTGCCTCTTAAATCTCTAATGCTGAGCAATCTAGCGCAGAACTGCACAGAGCTTGTATGGATGGGGTTTCATGGTGCCCCCAAAGATAATGTCTGTGTTGATTTCCTTAACTCCTTCTGGTACAGTGACCTTGAATTTCTGTAACAAGCTGCAGAAAATTATGAAAAGCTCCATCTTGGCCATTGTCTCTCCCAGACAAACACGGTGACCTGCAAGGGGTGAATGGAAAGAGAAGTCAGTCCCCACCAAGGTCTGTAACTAGCACCTGTTTCCCAGATTTTCACAGGAATTCCTTGCTCATCAAGGAACAAAGAGCTTTTCTGAATTTGACAATTTCCTCTCAGACTGAACTAGACACACAACTGAGATGTCTGCAATTCATCTTTGCAGGATCTGCCCTGATTCTAGAAAAGATACTAGAGATGCTTCTCAGAAATTTCATTCTTGCTTCTTAATCTATAGACTCTTAATTTTATGAAAGGGATTTCAGTCTTTTGATTCCAAATAAAAACAGTAAGAAAGCATCTATAAGTTCCCTTACAGTTTCCACTTAGTACAGGCTGACTTATCTCCCCTAACAGCAGTGAAAAATCAGAAGACAGAGGATATTCTACACCGGATGAAACGTTTTCTTTCATAATGGTTTCAGTGAAAACAACTTGTTAAAGAAAAATCTCTTCCCGATTTATCAATTAACTCTGTCCAGGATGTAATTCCCAGAGACAGACAGTGACAAACTCTGAAATGCGGTGGTCAGGTCATTCAATTTGGATGTGAGAAACCAATTCCTCTTCTGCCCAATTTAGGCCCGAAACCTGAGCCTGACATTTTCACATCTCAGCTGACAGCTCTGACAACCAGGCTATTCCCTCCTGGCACGATCCCCAAGAGCTTTTGTTTATTTAAGCTTCTATATCTCACACACTGGTGAAAGAGTGATTCCAAAAGCTCCACAGGAAAGACATAGACTTCTGGATGTATTTGATCCAGCTTCTGGATCTTCCATTCATATCTCTGCACTGATGAATATTGATTTATACAAAATAAGTTAGGTCCAGCACAGCAGCCTGCTATAGAATATCCACTGTAATGCATAACTCAGCATATACAGAGGAGGACTAAGGGCAACAGTGTAAGGACTCAAGATCCTAAGTGGTTGGGAATTCTGGGACCTTACTCTTATCTTCTCTGCATTTTCACAAAAAATCTAAGATCAAGTGTTTATACAATTGCCAAACAACTTATTTTTGCAGTCAAACATTTTTCTGGGCTGGGAAAACCATGTGCTCCTTCACATGGGGTTACACTCCCCTTTGGCCTTCTCCAAAATGAAAATAACACAGCCTCAGCTAACCCACGCACCTGGGCTCAGTTCTCAGTGCACTCACCTGCTGAAAAGGCTAAGAAGGCCTCTCGGGTCACAAAATTTCCAGCCTTGTCCAAGAAATGGCCAGGGTTGAACTGGTGAGGTGTCTCCCAATAGGCAGGGTCAAAAAGAGTAGAGTCTATATTTGCCGTAATTAGAGTGCCCTGAAAAGAAGATGCAGTTGGCACAGTTCTGTCTCTCATACATCAAGAAGAAAAGGACACAAACAGATTCCAGCTATAAGTCTGCACATGGAAAGGCAGCAGAAATGGAAGATTACATAATTAGGGGAAAAACAATAATCTCAAGGGTCTGAAGGGTTTTTTCTCAAAAAATAAATAAGCAAAGAAACTTCAGTATTTTGTGTTTGGGGATTTCCCTGCTGTATTGCTTCATGTTTCTTTTTCCAGTCTGTTAGCAAATGCCATAGAATGTGTGGTCTGCAGTTCTTCAGCACCTTATCCTAAATCTAGTGAAATGATCTTCCTGCCCTGAGCTGGAGGGGAAAGGGTTTAATAGTAAAATTTTATTCGTGGCCAAAGATCACATTGGAATAGAAGGGATATCTGTACCTTTGGAACATGATACCCCAAAACAGTGGTATCCTTCACAGCTTGTCTGGGAATTGTGATTAAAATAATGCTGCTGAAGCGCAGGATCTCATGCACCACAGCATTTGTGTATGGCAGCTGCTTCCGATCCTCGTAACAGATGAGATGGGAGGGACTCAGAACAGCATCCAGCTCTTTCTGAACTTTGTCTAAAAAAAAATTTAAATATCCATTATAGATATAAGGACACTGTTTTGCATGAAACAGACCTTTCATTTCCTTTTTGGGAAAGTAGTGATAGTGATAGTAGTGATAGAAAAAATTACAATATAGAAATAATACTTACCATATCATAAAGTGTAAATGCATTTATACAATCAGCCAGTTACGATTTTACTACACTCTGTTTCCTAGTTGATAGGCTCTATATTCAGACCCTCTTTCCACAAGGCAAACAGATTTATGGAGCATTATATTTAAAGAAGGGGGAGAAAACTGTAAGTATAACAAGCCCTTCTTATTAAGAGATCAGTTCAGTTAAGCTGTTGATTTTACTCCAGGTAAACAGACTCACAGCACACTAATGAGAGTGTTGCAAGCAAGCCATCACGTTAAGCTGATACATGTCAAATGCTATGAACTGAAACAGGATCATATTACTAAACCATCACCAAGTGTTAATCTCTTTGGGCTGCTATCTAACCTTCAGTAACTAAAACACATTATACAGTCTCAGATGGTTTGGGGTCCGACCTCATACTTAAAACTTAGGCTACTAAGCTAAGAGGCATTTTTTTCTATAATTTATCAGAATTTGAAATGCATGTGTTTGCACAGGGCTCTGTTCTTCTGGCATTCTAGCACCACAAGCATGAAAAGAATTTCTAGCCCTCAGCCTGAGAGTCAAGAACATGTACTTGGCTTAGTAATTCATCACCTCTGAAAACCCTCTACCAAATCATCTGAAAATTTTGAAACTAGTGTGCAACTATACTCTTGTCCAGAATTTTTAGATCATCTTTTTGTCTTCCCATTATTGTTTTCCTTCTCTGTTTAACATTCCCATATATTAGAATAAATATATCTATTTTACAGAAATTCAACTGATGTCTCAGTTAATGAACTCAAATAATATAACCTTATTACACATTCTGAATACCAGAAAAGCATCAGTTTTCTCTAACCCAAACTCTTATTTCACCTTGTGTTTTTTCAGCCTGTATCTTCCATTACATGCTTACAGTGCTGAAACATTCTGACAAAAATCAACAAGACCCAATCCAGTATGAGAAGCTGAATAACGCTGAAATGATTTTAAAATCTCTGAAATTTTTTTACTACTTTGGCTTATTAAAAGCAAAGCTCAGAAATTATCTTTTTTAAAAAAAGCTTGCTCTTAAAAAAACCCCTTGATCTTAGCTTAAAAAAAAAAAAGTATAACAGAAAATTACTCTGCTTGAATCATATCCATGCATGTGTGTACAACTCACCTTGTATGTCAGGATAAACCAACATAAAGAGCAGAGCCCAGCGTAGAGTAGTGGCTGTGGTCTCTGAGCCACCCAGGAAAAGGTCAAAAACAGATTGCACCATGTTGTCCTCATCAAACGTAGAATTGGGGATATTTTCAGTCTAGAAGTGTCAATGGGAAAGGTAAAATGGGGTATAGCTGTGTAACAGCACTGAGACAGACAGTGATCACTGTATCTAAAGGAACAAGATTTCTAGAGGACAGAGAAAATACAGATACTTGAGCAGAACACAGATATAGGCAAAGACTTTACTCAAATGAGTATGCTGATGTTGTTAAATTACAGGTGCTGGTGAATGTATCAGGTATGTGAGTTCTGTTATGCTGCCTTCTGAAGTGGCATGTTGACTTCTGTTAACTTCCACAGCAGAAAAGCACATTTCAAGGTAGTTTTATCCCACCCATACCACTCTCAGCACATGCTGATTTCAGCAATCTTTCTAATAGATCGTGTTATCCTTTTAAAGATTTATGTTTTTTTCAGAGCAGAGACTGCCAACATTTTGAGATTGTCATGATACTGATACAGCACTACTAAGAACAAAAATAATACAACAAGGCAAAAAGAATCAGAATTAGGCAGCCATCTAAATACCTGCACCTTTTCAAGGTCCTCCCTACTGCCCAGCCCTCACTAAGGATTCCACAGTAAGATAACAAACCAATTAAATAATGTGTACTTCTAAAACAAGTTATTTAACTAACTATTCAAAGTTCATATTTTGAGTTTGACAGCAGAGTTTTTAAGCTGTACTTGCAGAGCTCTGCAGTAGTGTTGTGGACAGACAACAACAGGGAAGGGGCAGGGAACCCATTGTGACTGGATCTGTGTCATGTACAGCATTAATTACTCACTTTCTCTATTTGCTTCAGGTAAAAGTCAATGAAATCTTCTGGTTCATCTATTCTGCCTTTTTCCCTGTGCCTTTTGATTTCCTGCCTTACAAAGGAACGAACAAAATCCCGGGAAAGTCTTGCTTTATGGTGAGGTCCTGGGAGGAGTTCTGCAAGCCACGGTAACATTTCGCACATCTGGGGAGAAAGAATTCGGCACAGAAGCAGTTAGGGACACTGTAGAGAAGCCTTGTGATAGAGATACAGCAAAGACATTTTTGGTGCTAAATTGCTGATTTAATTTCTCTGGGAAAAATCCTGTGGCATCAAAAAGATATGTTTAGTACATAAACACATATTTAAACTACAAATCAGAGACAGCACAGTTTCCACCCTGTATTTTTTCCCATCCTTACTGCATAACTCCATTTGTATTTGCCCTGTTAATTCACCAACAAAATAATCTACTCTTGCAGATGGATGTAACGTGTCAATATTAATAAATCTAATGTTAATAAACTTTTATGTCTGTCCCTTTAACATCAAAAAAAAATCATTGTCTTTCATTTTCACAGAGAGTATCATCTTTTCACCTTAACAATATTGGTATTTCCATTACAGAAAATGTTATCATCCCAAGCATATTACCTTTGCTAAGACATTCTAATAAAGATTATTAATAGAATATTCATAATTGAATCATGTCAAACCCAAAGCACTGCAGGTCCAGTTCATATTCACAGTCAGAATATTCATCCATATTCAATAATGCAATATTTTAATATATACATACTGATATAATTATATTGGAATAAATAATGAACTCAATAATCAAATAAGTTGCATATTAGTAATATTCTAATAAGTCATATATAATCCCATAAATAATATTCTCACATAATAAACAGGGCTGTTCCCAAAGGCCACCATAAAATTGAAGGCTTCAATCAGCTGGCGGAAGGTTTTATCCTCTAGGGAGAAACGATGTCCAAAAACCACAGCACAAGTCACATTGGAGACGGCGTGGACTATGGGGAAGGAAGGGTCAACAGCTTCTCCTGCAGACAGAAAAAGACATTCATCTCCAAAGCACTTCCTTCTCCCCCTTTGCTATTCAGGAGAAAAGATTACAGTGACATTTTTTAATAGATGTCCCCTATGATATTTACTGCTACTCAGAACACCCCAAATTCACGGGGAAAAGTAACAAAACTCACTCAAAAATGAGGACAGGAAAGCCTCAAATATTTAACTCCTGGCCTTGTTTTTTAATTTGCTTTCCTTTTTGCTGTCTTTTTTCTTTTTTTCTTTTTTTAATCTCAGTCTTGGTGTTGATCTCAAAATACAAACTGCTGAGGTCCAACTATACAATAATCTCAAGGGTTCTGAGGGTTTTTTTCCTCAAAAAATAAATAAGCAAAGAAACTTCAGTATTTTGGGTTCAGGGATTTCCTTGCTGTATTTCTTCATGTTTCTTTTTTCCAGGCTGTTAGCAAACACCACAGAACATGCCATCTGAAGTTCTTTAGCACCATATCCTAAATCTGCAAATCTAAGGTGTGCTCCGAATCCATTCTATTCTGTAACAAAAGTCATCTTTACCCTCAGAGTCAAGCAGGCTGTATTGTGTCTGCCCCCAAGCACTGTGTCAATGCCATACCCTCTTTGTCTCTGAAGAACTCGACCAGGTAATGGGCCTCGGTTTGTATCCCATGCTCCATTCCTTTATTCCCCATTCCCAGTTTTCGGAGGGTTCCAATTCCAAAATGTCTCTGTTGTTTCCAGATGAGACCATTTGAGAGCAAGATACCTTTTGCCATCAAGAATGAATTTTATGTCATATTAAAGTTCATACAATTGTAAATGATAAACACAGGAACAGTCATCTCATCATGCTGTTGCTCAAAGAGGAGGGAACATCAGGGCAGTGTTCTTTAAATTGAATGTAGCTAGAGGCAGAGAAAACACCTTGGTTAAGATATTCCCATCCCTGAAAAAGCCCCACTTGAATCTCTGGACTCACACACCAGCCTTCCAAACCTTATCCTGTTTTTTCTGAAGCATCTGTCTCCGATCTTTGAGGGATCCTGTTCTACCAGGACCTTTACACCAAATATCAAGTATTCATCCTGGAAACGTCCCTTCTGGAAAGCAATGAAGTCAGGGCAAGAACCACCCAGCCAAAATGAGAAGGAAAAATAGGCATCAGCCAATCTGCAAACAGCTTCTTAGGATCAAGAGTTCCTGTGGGACAGAAAGGAATCCCAGCCTGCTCTGCTGTGAATCTGTGTTCTAGCAGAGACCACCCAGCATGAACAATTTAATCTGCTTGGTGGGGAAATTCCTGCTTCACTACAGAGTGGGATAATTCTCCCCTGTTCCTTCTGCTGTCCTGGGAACTAGGGACAGGCAGGTGGTATTTGTGTTGCAGAGTCACAAACTTGCAGCTGAGCAGCAGCTGTTTCTTAAAGCCATCCCTGCAACAATTTGTGTGTTTTAGGGTACTTGTCACAACCCAGCTACTTTTCTCCACAGCACCCAGATAAAAAATGGCAATACAGATCCTTCCAATGGACTGAAATGGCCCCAGACTTAATAATGTCTATACTTTAAAGTGGTTTTTCTCTACTTACATTAGCTAGTATTAGAAATTAAAGCTTTCCAGACTGCAGCTCACATGAAACAAATCCTGACTGAGGGTAAAAGCATCTGCTGTACGTTCTCTGGGTAAGAGGCTGATGAAAACAAGTTCAATTATTTCTGTTTTGAACACATCACTGTCTTTATTCTTCATCTACCGTGATTCAGCAGTGTATGTGATAGCACAATAGAATGCTTTGAACACTCTGGCTAATAAATTTAAAGCTCCACTGACTTTCCTGTGACTTTGTACTTCGGAACAAGACTAGATCAAAGTTCTGTATATGCTTTCCTTACAGCAACGTTTGTTGTAAACAAACAACTGGGAGCATAAATATTTACTTTAGTCTCAGCTTGCAGAGGAGGCTGTAGGCTCTGGATTATTTCAAACCAGGACACACAGAAGACACTAAGAATGGACAAACAAGACCATGCTGCTCTGATAAGATGCTGAAATACATGTGTTACAGTGGGATTTGGAAACCACTTAGGATGATGCTTCAGAATTACATGATTAACCTTGAGCAGACTGAAAAAGTCAGCTGGGAACTAGGGGTTTTTCAGTAAGAAAAACAAGAGAAGAGACAAAGAAAGTCAAGGATGAAGTCCTTCCACAGACATGACCATCTTACCCTTTCCACCTGCCATTCTGTTGAGAACGTAGGTCTGCATTCGCCCTGAAACATCCTCCGAGTTGTTGGTGAGACCATTCTTCACAGCCTGGAACCCATAGAGCACCACCACAGGTCTGTGACCAACCCACAGGGTGCAGATGTTGCCATAGGTTTTTGCCAGCTGTAGGTAAGATCAGTGCCAAAATAGTAGCCATGGGAGAAACACGAAGGAACAAGCACACATGATGGGCTGCTCTCTTTCAGCATGTTACTCAGGGGTTCAGGAGGTGAAAAGGGACACTGGCTGGGTTTTGTGGTGGGGGTGCTTTCCACAGGAAGGGTCTGGGCTCTCCCTGGGAACACACCACCCACAGAAATGTGAGCAATGAAAGAATAAATGGTCCTTTTCTAGAATTTGGCCTGGGTTACCTTTGCAATACCAACCATAGCGTAAATGCCCTTGAGCGTTTATGGATCTGTACAAGGTTTCCTGTGAAATTGCACCTGCCCATTCTTGGTTACATTTTTCAACTACATATCTCATTCCCTGAGACAACAACCAGAATTTCTTGAAATTTTGAATTCCAGGTGTAAATCCCCTTCTAGTACTTCAGATTTCACGTTTTAATGGCAGGAACTCTTCCCATCTTATACTGAAATGCAGTCCACTGAGACATCTAAGCATAGATCCCATGTCTGGGTAGTGATTGGGACTGCTCTCAGGCAATGCTGTGGATATTCTGCAAGGACAAAGTCCCTGACACTAGACTAAGCACCAGTACAGGTCTGTCCTCTCACTGTAATTAACATGTACCCATCAGAAAATTTTAGCATCATGGTCTTTTAAGCTCCCTTCAGCTGCAGCCAGGTACCCTCCAACCTGCAAGGTGCACTTAGCACATAGAGAAAGAGCAATTTGAAAAATACATTAACACATTGGGTTCTCTTGTGACATTTTGGCTCAGTGCAGGATGTTGAAAACTGAATGAATCTGTATTAACAGGCTTAGCATGGACCTAATTCTTCACATCAATTCTTTCTTTTCACCATCATTTACATCTTTAGTTTATCTGCAAAGAGCACATCCCAGACTGAACTTCAGAGAAGTAATGGATCAAAGGATTTGGCTGCATATGAGGTACAATCATGTTTCCACTCCATGACAGCAGAAGATATGCTGGTGCTTTTCCCATCTTCTGAATTCAAGACACCTAATTTTAAATGATTTTCAATATATACCTGTGATGGGAAATCAGAGAATCACTTTTTTCTTTCAAGGCCAAAGATTCCCTTAAAAACAGAAGTCTTTTCTGAGGCAAAATTACTATGTTCAGTTCTGTTTAAGTTGCACACTTTTCAGCTTTCATATGAATTAGACTGTTTTCAGGTTTTTACCTTAACTTGTTTAGGTACTTCACTTCCACAATTCACCTTCTCTCAGGGTTCTCCCTGTTACCATACCAGCCTAATAACAACCATCACCATTTTTTACATGTTTTGCCTCAATAGCTCTTTAGTTCCCATCTGCAAATACATACCTTTTTCAGGCTCCTGTGATCAGCTCTGAAGTTTATCCACCAGACACTTCCAATGATGGGAAATGGGATTGGTCCAGGAGGAAATCCACGTCTCTTCCATTGCAAATTCAGGAACTGTGCACTCAGAAGAAACAAAACCAGGGCTATGAGAATTACGCTTATCATCATTTCACACTTCCAAACTTGTAGGATAAAACTGCTACAAATCTGTCTGTTGAAATGACTCTCTATTGTTCTTCTTAACCCTTCCCTGTCACATTGAAGATTTCTGAATTTTCACCTCCCTTCTTTCCTACCACTCTTCCTGATCCAAGAAAATGAGGATCATTTCCATTTTTGAGTGGTATTTAATACATCGCTATGATGCAATATGCTAATAGATACCATTATTTTAAGATCCAGCAGAGGCTGGATGAAAGCAGGTGGGAACCTCAGCCAGAAACATCCCTTTGAGCAATCAGTTTCACAGAATGTGTCACTCAAAATACTGACTACATGCATGCCAAGAACTCAGGTACAAAGCTGCAGCTGTCAGATGAGGACAGGAACATTCATCAGGTAGCATTCTTGGGGCAGAGGTAAAAGGTAGCAGCCAGTAGCCTTGTACAACAGTGGGTACAGACTTGGGAACCAAGAGCAATGAAGTGTTGTAATTTGAGTTTTCACAGTAAATAATATAGATGAACTGCAAAGCACAGTGAAGAATCAAACATAACTAGTGCTATTGGCAAAAAGTGTAACAGATCTCACATTAAACTCTATTTTGGGGCTGAGTTCTTGTCCCCAGTGAGGCTTTATGAATTAGTTTCTGCCTTATCTCAGTCCTGCTCATCAGAATTAATTCCAGAGGCTGTAATTAATTGCTTTGTTTTTAATTCACAGCACCTGAAGCAGCACATGCAAAGACCTCCTCAACACAAAAATAATCCCTACAAACAGGAGCAGTTCTTAGAAGATTTCTAGAGCACAGCTAGTGGAATAGGCTGTTTAGGATGTTGGTACCAAGCTGCCTCATGAAGAAGAGCAGAGCTTATAGGGATGGGGCTGTACAGCGCTCCCCAAAGGAGTGTCTTTAGCTCCATCTGACAGGGTGAATTTAAACACCTGCAAAAGGCTGCAGAAGACAAAGAACTCCATATGCTGACTGCTTGCCCAAAAATATACATAGCCCTGCAGAAAGAACACAAGAAGGCAATTACTGATCTTAATTGCTGTTTCCACCACACCCCTGCTGTCTTGCCCTGCACTTTCTCTGAGGCTGTAGCTCCTCTCACAGCAGAGACATCCCTGTGGGCTGTCATTCTGTCTCAAGGTTTGCTGTCTAAAAAAACTCAACTCATCCTCACAACTCCACTTGCATAATCCATTTGTGTTATTTACCAGCTGGCAGAAAGGACATCAGGCATGTTTTGAAAGCTCTTTTCACGTTTTATTCATTCATCCAAGTTCTTCAGTAGCATCTAAGGTACCTATCTCAACCACTGTTTACAAGGGCTGAACACTTCCCTGGAGAAAAAAAAATCCTTCCTTACATAGTAATTAATCTGGATTGGATTCCAGAAATTTCTTCCAGTACTCAACAATCAGTTGCAATACATTGCAAATATATTTGCAATAGCCATACTGTCCTGCAGGAAAGGAGGAGCTGATCCTAGGCTGTCTCTAAACCTCTGTCCCTGGCAAATTCATCTGAACAAGTCTTACCTCAAATTTTCTGTTCTGTCCACAACTTCTGACATTCCAAGTGCAGCATCTGGGCTAACACATACTGCTCTGGAAAACTGTCAAAAAGAATGCTGAGGTTGCAAATACTCAAACATTAGGAAATGCCAGAAATAAAACTGTCTGTACAACATTAATTACTTCTTCCTGACACTTCAGTGAGAGAAGGGTATGTGCTGTGGTTAATTTGTGAAATTCTTGTCTCTGTTCAGCTCTTCTGCAGCTGACTGCAGAGCACTGCCAAGATTACACAGCACTTCACAAACCAGGGAGACTCAAACAGCACCAGGGCCTGGTAGCTCCCACACCATCAGGACATGCAGCACCACAGCACCAGTGCAAGGTCTGCATAGCTTTCACCTAAACAGCACTGCATTACAACACCAAAACAGGCAAAACTAACCAACCGACCAAACAGCCCAAACAACAATAAAAACAATGGGAAAACAACAAGAGGAAAGTTTACAGCAGTCACTTGCCTTCCTAATAGCTAGAGCTCTTGCTTTTTCTAGTTCTGCTCTCACTGCATGCCAGTGATGCCCAAAACTTGGTAAATCTCTATAAGATTAGATATACCAACTGGTTTTATTTTGAGATGACTGGGATGACTATGTGTTAGTAGCAGGAAGAGAAAGTGACTGATGCTACAATTCATTGTAATGCAAAGTGATAGAATTCAAATGAACTCCATCAACATGTATGAATTGCAGGACTTAAGTGCACAAATTAAGGACTAGAATACAAATAAAGTAATTGTGAGATCAAGTAGGTTGAGGCAGGTGTTTACAGAGAAGCTTTCTGCAAGCAAGTTGTTTTGGAGAAAATCAGTCTTCCTGGTTCCAATATCTTCATTATATGTGAACAGCACCTGTCCATGCAAGACTTATTATTATCTCACAAATACTGTCACAAGAGCTTCTTGGCAGAGATGGAAGATGTTTAGTCAGCTCAGAAAACCCTCTTTTCTGGCTTGTAGAGTAGAGGAGTGGGAAGAAAATACAGGGAAAAAGCAGAACAGAAACAGTCATACCTGCCATCTACAACTTGGCTTTCATTAGTCAACCTTCAAGCTCTTTCGAAAAAGTGAAGATCAGGGTTAACAAGCCCAGAGAGATAAAGCAAGATCATGAGAGTCACAGACAAGCTATGAACAAATCTAGGAAGAGAATCTGAAATTTCAAGTCCCATTCCAGTACTTTGTCTATGCAACCTAAAAAACTCATCAATCTTCCATTCCCCACAAAACAGATGACAGCAGGAGGCAAAAACCTTCCTTATTTATAGTGCTTATCAGCAAAGTTCTCTTTTCCTGAACTGAACAGAAACACAGACTGGGAATTTCTTTTGCTCACATTTCCCAGTCTTGTGTTTACTCCAGCTGTGCTGTAAGTCACATTCTCCCTCTCTCAGTGCTAGCCTGGACATAGATTGTCAGTGTAACTCTCTTCCCTCAGAGTAATTCTGATGCCTCCAGTTAACAGCTCTTGTTATGAAGTTCTTGAAAGATCAGGGAGTGCAGGGGAGGAAGGGACAGCTAAATTGAGAAATCCAAATTAGTGTCTTTACAAGGTGGGGGGAGGGAAGGAAAAGAACAACAAAAATACCAAACCCACAAACAAACCCAAATCCTGCTTAGCAATACCTGTGCTGTTTAGCTTGAGGCCAGGCCAGGCAGCAAGAACACCAGGCAGTGTTTTCTAATATGTGCTGAGCCTGTCCCTGAAACAGACAAAAAACGAGCCCTGGTTTTCTGTCAGAGCAGATGACACACCCTCTGGGCAGAGGTGTGCCAGGAACCCTTTCCACCCCCTGTATGCACATTCATCATTTGCTTCACACCTTCCTAAGGATGCTCTTCTTTGCTTCCCACTCTTATGGGCTGACACCTCCATTACAAAAGCAGGTTTCCTCATCTGCTCAAAATGATCAAACTTAATACCTGTCATCTTAAGTGGAGATGCAGCTTGCAGCTCTTGCAAGAGTATTTGTCAGAGGAGATCGAGCAAGATTTATGTGAACAGCTACTACTCACATGTACTGAAAATAATTAAATACACAGTATTGAAACAGCTTCCTTGCTTTTTCTCTGCTTGTGAACTTTTGTGAAATAACTTTGCCTCACTGTATTTCAGGTTGCCCACAGCTCTCACCTAGAAGCAGGAAAACACACTGCCCACAGTGTCCAAAGGGTCAGGCTCAGACTAACACTCTTGGTGGGTCCAGACTTATTCAGATGGATCCAGATTTCTCTCACATTAAGCCCTTTTGTTTCTTTTTGTTTTCTTCTCTTAACTTGCATCATAATTGCTGTTAATAATAGGCAACTTCATGGCTTAACTCATCTTAATTCTGGTAATTTCAAGTGTATAAATCATACCCTCACTGACGGGCATGAGAGCATCAAGGGTTTTCAGAAGTCTTTAAGTGTTGCAAAACTTGCAAACTTAACAAGTGATTCTGTGCACAAATAAGAAATAGAACAGCACTCACTTCATTTTAACCTGACAGGACCAGCTGGATGACATGGGGAGAAATAAAACAAATGGAGAAATGAAGTTCTGATGTACACAAGCAGGAAGTGAATTTAGATAGTTTCATCAGGTAACTAATTTTAAAGTCTCAAATAGCATCAAAATCTGAAAAAATGGCTGGATAAATAACTGCTCAATAGCATAACTCAGTAACACCACAATTTTTGATACATATGGAACTGTCAAAATTGGCTGACAAAACCATAAAAGTTATTGAATTTCAAATTGTTTCCCTCAGTTTTTTGTTGACTTAACTCTTCAGCTGTAAGGTTCATAGAACCATGCTGCTGGAAATTATGCTTATCAAAATTTTCTGTTTCCATTTCTCTGCCCAAAAATCCTAAACAAACAGATAACAGAGGCACAAAGGCATAGTCCTTGGCCTCTGATGGCTGCTCCACTTCCACACTTCCTGCAAAAGCATTTGCACATGCAGCACACTAAATCAGAAGTGTTGCATGAAATTGCACAGAAAAGTCAAGTGGTGGCTGCTCAGGAAAGTAAGGCAAGAAAATGCAGCAATGTCTCTGCTGCCCTGTGAAACTGCCCGTGTTTCCTCTTGGAATCTGAAGATATTACAATCCACTGCACAAAAAAAAGACCAATTGTCATTCACATATTTTTCATGACTGAATCATGCAAGATTGCATTTACCACATTTTCTTTTACTAGCCCTCCTACACAGAAAAAAAGAGCTCATTAGAAAACTAACTGAAATGAGTGTCCGCGCCTGTAACTCTCAGTTTCTTAAAGCTTAATTCAGTTCTTAAGAAACCCATGGATAACATTAAACTTTTATATTTCAGGATCATAACATACATTAATTCCAATCAATAACCTTGATTTTGCAGAAACTTTTTGAGCTGAAATGTGCAGACTGAAAAATTCAGCAAGCCTGCTCAGAGAAATTATGGTTAAAATTTTCAAACAGGCGACTTGTACAATTGTATGGATTTCCTTAATCTCCTATTTGGACTTGAAGATAACATTATCTAGGTTCTTGAACAAAGTGTTGAAAAATACTGTGTAACATATCAGTAAGTATAAAAAGTAAGTCTCAAGTTAAAGTTTGCTACACACTGGTACAAATCTCTCTGGTAAACGTATGGGATGCATAAATCAGAAAGAATTGAAAGTTTTGCCTCTTTCTTCCATTTATTTGTTCTTTTCCACAGATCTAATAGAATCTGTTCATGGTTTCATCTCCAAAATTTGCACCAGAAAATTTTAAAACAGCATAAAATGAAAATTTTTTTTAAAGAAAAGTTAAAAAACATCATATAATCTGATGGATAGAAAATAATTTCTCATTAGTGTTCACATAATATCATAACCTAGGATATGATAAAAGGGGAAAGAAGACACTCTTCAAATTATTAAATTACCTTTTGTTTTTCTTATTAAAGAAAATAATTTAGCTTTGTGCTGCATTAATTCATTCTTTTACACCTCAAAGACCTCAGATATTGTGTAGATGTTTCTTCTTCTGTAAAGAAATCACACAATAATTGTAGTATTTCAGAATGACAATAACTAATGCATTTCAATGTTTAACTACATGAAACTGCCTGAGGTATTAACATTATGCAAAACTCTTGAAAACATCGGCTAACTATTCAATAACTGGCACTTTGACCCACTATCAAGACTAAGAAGGAAACAAAATTCTGAATTAAAAAAGAGACAGATCACAATTACAGATCATTAAAAAAAGAGTGGGTGTGGCTTGGCTAACCACAAAGGATCACATAGTTCAGTTTTCTAAGGACTTCAGCTTGGGAAAACTGTAGATTGTCAGAGAGAGATGGCTACAGGAGGCATAGCCTTAGAAAGAGTTTGGATTCGGTAGAAGAAACACATCTCCACAAATCCAAATTTTCAGAAGAAGTCATATACCAAAAAAACCTAAAAAAAACCCCAAAAAAACCAAAACAAAACAAACCACCAAGACCAAAAAAGCTAAAACCCAGTGAGAAGTTAAAAATTTGATAAAATGTTGGGGATTACTGAGATTTTTATACCTCTAGTAGTGTGTCTCCTGATTTTGCAGTTCCTCAAGCTGCAATGGATGCGGACCCAGCTTCCTCCAGGACCAGTTCCCCTCCCCATCATCGGAAATTTGTGGCTGCTGGACTTCAAACTTCGCCGAGAAACTCTCAGTAAGGTATTTATTTATCTCTGTGGTTGAAAATCAGTCTGAATCTCTTTTAACTTAAATTGCGTATTGCATAAGAACAGCTTAAAATGCTATTTTTTTAAACCTCAAGCTTGATTACCAGCCAGTTTCAAAGACTCTGAGGACCCTACTATTAATATTTCTGAGTAATAAACACCACCATTGCTTTAGTCCTTGCTCTTTTCTCTCTCTTTTGGTTACACTCTCACAAGCACTGTCATGGAAAGGTATTTCATTAGCAGTTTCATTCCGTTTCTGTGTTGATATCCAGCCCTGTAAGCCATCTCTAGCAGAGCTCTCCTGACACAAATGCCACTGGAACATCTCCATTAGAAGACCAAACATGTACCCTAAACAGACACTTTTTTCCCTTGTTTTTACAGCAAAAAGATTTCTTGTCTGCCATAAACAGGTTACTGCTAAAACAAAGCAGGAAAATCAGACTGCTGTTATATTTACAACATGACTAATCAAGCCAATCAAAACTACTTTTAAAAAGTAAGGAATTTGCTTCCTGCTACTACTAGGAAAAATATAAGCATGATGTGAGGAACAACAGAGGAAAATAAGAAAAAGCCTGTGGAAGCTATAGAAAAGAAACCAACACTCCTTTATTTTAATAAAATAAAGAGAAAAGCTCTAGGATTTTGCCTTTAATAATTTGTTCTTTGATTCAGAGCTGACAAAGCAACCTGCTGTTTTTCTTTCTGTGAAATTTTCAGAGGTGTTCTTCTGAGAGATGTCTTTAGCACCTATTCCATAAAGAACAATTATCTCCTGTTCCCAAAGCATATTAATAACAGAGACATATTTTTTTCTGAAACCTGCAATTCAATTTGATGCCAACAAATGGGTTTAGTTACAACTACAGAAAACTTAAATAAAGTGATATTTGAGTGCCTGCTTTGCCTGGTTTATAGTTACAAATTTCCTGTTATCAACTCTTCAGTTAACCAACATCTACGGAAACATCTACACTCTGTGGATGGGACAGACACCTCTGGTTGTGCTGAATGGATACAAAGCAGTAAAAGATGGCATTGTCACCCACTCAGAAGAAGTTTCTGGAAGACCTCTCACCCCTTTCTACAGGGATATGATGGGCGAGAAAGGTACAAGATGTTCCACAAGACTGGGATAGAACAAGGTGCAAAGAAGGAGGATGTTTTCCTGTGCACACACACCAGCTACTGCTGTACCAGGGCATAACTGGGCTTTCCTTGCAAAATGTTTCATGCAGAGCTAAGCACGTTTAGGAAAAACCAAAATTTCTTGTCTTATAAAACATATCACTCAGTCTCTTTCCTTCCCAATACATCCAAAGGAATGCTTGCCTGGAAAAGTTGCCCTCCGATTGTGTCATTTCTAAACCAGGAGACTGTTCATGTAGAAGGTATCTATAGACAAAGCTGTTCAGTCGTCACAGAAACCCACTCAGTTTCCAAGGACACATTTATGAGCAGCTGGGGGTCATAAAATCCTCACAGACCAAAATTCAGCTTCTAAAATCTAAAATCATTGTGTCTTGTTAGTGAAATACAACCTCATCTAAATCAAAATTTGCCTCCTGCAATGAAAGGATTTCTCTTCCCAGCAATGAATTAAATGTTTCTGTGTTTTTCAGGTATTTTCCTGACAAATGGCCACACCTGGAAGCAGCAGAGACGTTTTGGCATGACAATTATAAGAAGTCTGGCACTCGGTAAGAACAATTTGGAGCATCAAATTCAAAGAGAGGCTCATCACCTTGTGGATATCTTTGCAAATACAAAAGGTAAATTCACTAGAAGAACTTAGAGCTTTTCCTGAAACATTAGGGCTGATAAAAGTTTCACAGCACATTTTTGCAATAATATAGATATTGTTGATATTAGTAGAACTTTCACTGGCTTCTTAACTGCATTCTTTGCAAAAAATGTTTTGTCTGCACAGTGGGCAATATAAAATTAGGTTTTTTTAAATAAGGAGAGTTTTAAAAATGTTTATTATCAACACAGCTGGTAAGGATTCTTACACTCAAGGAGTATAGAAAAACCCTCCTTAAAATATGCAATGTGTGACATGCTGGAAGTCATTCTAGGACAGCAGAATTTTAGGATTTGGCAGAGGAAGGATCCCAACACAAGGAATGTATCATTCAGTTATCCAAAAAAACTTCTTTTCAAGGTTTGGATGAAATAGAAACCAATAGAATTTTAGCAAGCTGCCAAAATAAAGCAATTAAATATAAATATTCTGAGCAGCCAAATTCCTCACCCACATCGTGTTCCATGTAAAAACACAGAGAGGTTGCCTGAGGTCTCTCTCCAACTCTGCTTGAACCAAGCTCATCTCTTTTCCCAGAGCAACATTCACACATCTTTAAATGTAGGACAGGAGATGAAAAAAATCATCTACCTCGAGTCCCTGTACAGCACAAAGCTTTACCTACCATGCACTCCCTTCTCAATTTAAACACAATAAATGTATTTACTCTTTCCAAGAACAACCAAGAGCATTGGACTGAAGTCAGGGATGCATTTTCCATAGGAGTATACTTCAAAGGTTGTCCTTGCTATTGAAATGTGTACTTAATTTTTTTTTTTTTTAATTTAATCCTTTTCAATGGCAGATATATTCCACCCTATTATATGAGCTTTGCCAGCTCAGTCTGTGGAAAAAACCCCACATCTCTGGTTAGATTGTTCACCTGATACTTGAAAACCAAAAAGAGATTAAGTCATTTCAACAGAACTAAGAAATGAAAACTCCAATTTTTTTTCTGTATTTTTGTTGGTGGCTTTGCTTTTTGTTTGTTTGGGGGTTTTGGGGGTTTTCTGAGGGCGGGGCGTGAGGATTGTTTGTTTTGGTTTTTAACTGCAAAACTTAAATATCTACCTCCATATTTGAAGGCATATGCTCTAATTAATTCCTTGTGTTTCCACACAGCCCAGACCACAAGTCAAAGAAGGGAAAAGAGACTTTATGTTTGTCTTCTCAAAACTGATAATCACTGTATTTTACAAGAGTAAAGAGCAGATTGAAAATTAAGATTCCGTGCACTTATAATTCATGCAGTTAATATGTATTAAACCAGGGTTCGTTTATGTGAAATTTTTCTAAAAGTAGTCTGATCCCTTGTTGTTTTTACCATTGAAAAGAAAAGGCTTCCTAGTTTTTCTCGCTGTAGTCTATTCAGAAGTTCTCACAGCACCTCCCATATTCACAGGCAAACCTTTTGACCCCCACACTTCCATCGTCCGTGCAATTGCAAATATCATTTGTGCTGTTGTTTTCGGTCATTGCTTCTCCTCTGAGGATGAATCTTTCAGCAAACTCATCAAAGCTATTTATTTTGTGATCTACTTTCAAGGTACTATCTGGGGCAGGGTAAGAACCTAATTTTCTTGTTCTTGTTCCTTAAGGTGTGTTTGCACTTGACAAGTCAAAAGAAATTAAAAGTCAGAGACAATTATTCACAAACATTTCCATTTCCAAATATACAATTGTTCTCCAAGCCACAGTGAAGTAATAAATCATTACTACTTAATTTTATGTAATTATTGGCTTCTAATCCTTTTTTATGTCTGTAAATCACATCCTAAAATTAAAATTCTAGATCATCACTGCTTTTCACAAATTTCCAATGAGCAATCATTTGCAGAATACTGTGTACTTAAGATTCTTAGTTCTTAAAATGAAAGCGACTTCTAAAATTTAATTTTCATTTAGTCTTGCAAATCCAGACATGCAGTTAATAAGAACTAAGTCTTCAAATAGATGCTCTTTTGAAAATATATCTTGCTTCAATTCATAATTTGTATTACCATCAAGATCTGAGTTATTCTGAGCTTCCTGCAACATACAGGTTACCACTTTATCACACCAAGAAGAATATTCTTTGAAGTTCTCTCTCTGACTTGTGTCTATTGCCTCTCATCCCAATTTTGTTGCCCAGATGTTGCAGTGACTTCACAATTATCAGGAAATCAGAACTGGGATCTGACATTCTTTGCTTTCTGTTTAACACCACAGCTGTACGATGCTTTCCCATGGCTCATGCACCATCTCCCAGGGCCTCATCAGGAGGTGTTTGCCTACAACCACTTCATGCACAGATTAGTCATGAAGGAAGTCCAGGCTCATGAGAGACAGAACACAGGTGATCCACAGGATCTCATTGACTTCTACCTAGCTCAAATAACGAAAGTAAGTATCTGTTTATCACACTCTCCCTTCCTTGGCTTCAATGCCCACTACAAAAACTTGCTTTTCGAATAACTGCCAAAGGATTTTTACATGCACACTCTATTTGTGTAGCACTGAAGGTTTTTGATTTGGTGGGCTGCTCACTGTTATCATCAATGACAGTTTCTATGGGAATGGTGAAATATTGGAAATTATCTATTTCATAGTCTTCTTGTGAATATACCCTACAGACCAAGGACGACCCTACTTCTACATTCAATAAGGAAAATATGGTTCAGACTGTGGTTGATCTTTTGCTGGGAGGGACAGAAACAACAAGCACCACCCTTCTCTGGGCACTGCTCTACATGGTACAATACCCAGAAATACAAGGTGAGCAAAAGCACTGTCAAAGAGAACTGCATTCAACATCACAATGAACATCATTAGTGTATTAGTCAAATCACTTGCAAGATATCAAAAAACCCCTTAGCTATGCACATGAATGGTGGTACATCAGCAACTGAGATCCAGAAAATGGAAGGTCAATAAATGAAACAAACAGGTTCTTCCCCATCTGGTTCACCAGCAAAACTAGCAGAAATTAGTAGTAGCCACAGTTTTACCTCACCAGGTTGGCAAGACAGAATAACAAGTTAAAGACATTTCATATGCAACCCAGCCTCCTCCTAACCTTCAAAGTAGAAAAGCTTTTAAAAGACACCCAATCTGATACATATTTATAAACAATGGAAATTATACCTGTCATTTCAAATTTTAATCCATTTTTTGAAACACAGAACTGTACTATCCTCATCACCAAGTAGGATATGTCTTACATGAGACATCATCCTGTGCTTCGGGGAGATGAGTCTCCGTGATCAACTGAAACCTACACAGCAATCAAACCACATGCCAATGCATTTCATAGCAACATAATTTATTTCCCTCGTACAGGACATTCTCATACAAAAATCTGCTTGGAAAAAAGCGGGGAAGAGAGGGGGTGGGGAGTGGGAAATCAAAGTATTTTCATTTGTCTGCAGAAAAGGTTCAAAGGGAGATGGAGGCTGTTCTGGAACCCTCCCACATCATCAGCTATGAAGATCGCAAGAAGCTGCCCTACACAAACGCTGTGATTCACGAGGCTTTGCGCTACAGCAACGTCACCTCGGTTGGCGTCCCTCGACAGTGCCTGAGGAGCACAACTCTGCTGGGTTTTCACATTAAAAAGGTACAGAGGATACCCCGCTGTTTCTTACATCTTTGAGCTGTTAAAATTTACCATTTATATGACACAGAGAGAACGAAAACCTATAGAGAATAAGATCTCTGCTGCTTCTTGCAGGGCACGCTTGTGCTGCCAAATCTGCACTCTGTGGTGTATGACACTGAGCACTGGGCAACCCCTTGGAAGTTCAACCCAGATCACTTCCTAGACTTGGATGGCAACTTTGTGAACAAAGAGGCATTCTTACCTTTCTCAGCAGGTAACACCCTGACCTTGAATATTCCTGTTTGCTGTGTTTCGCGGCAAGGTTAAAAATATTATTTCTAAGTTCTAAAATTTTAAAAACATACATTTATAAAAATGTATTTGACACAAAGATTTAAAGTCAGGTCTTCTGTTGTAAGAGCCACAAATATTGTTGCGCATTTTGTATTTTTCATATATTCAAAAAGAGGATAAGTATGGCTGGGAGACAGAACGCTCTTTCCTTGGCATATACAGGGTTCCTACCATAAGGATATCTGAGCTTCTTATCTCCTAATGATTAAATCAAGTTAATTCCCTGTGAAATCAAGGTAATTCCCCTAAATCAGGAAATCGATTTCTTTTCACCTTACAAACAGGAAGGCCAGTGACAAAAGGAATGTGATTTTTCAAAACATACAGAGAAAATCTCTGAAGAAGTAGGAAACCAAACCTCAGCTTCCCAAATTTACATTAGTAGTCTAGCACCAGTTTTCTTGTATCTGTAGAAAACTAGCAAAAGCCAGTATATTTTGTAAGTTTTTAGTAGCATATTAGGCAATCAAAGAAAATTGTAACTTTTAAAAGCATATTACAACGTACAACTTAACTAACTTACAGTGCAAAATGCAGGGATTCAAAGATATGGAGGGGGGAAAAAAGGGGGGGAAGAGTGAAAAGCAGTATAAAACAACTCTAGTGAGTTTCTCTAGTCTACCAGTTTCTCCAATAAACTGATTATGAAAAAAAGCAACATAAAAGAGCAAAGTGGTATCATTACTAAAAAATTCACAATAAAACCACTGGGAAACAGCTGAGGGGTTTTTTGTGTTACTGTGACATTACACTACTACACTACTTCTTGTAAAGAAAAAGCAAAGAGCATACTGAGTAACACAGTCAGATTAAATGCAGAAAATTCAGATTTCAACAAAATATTGCCTAAATTGTCTGTATTTCCTAAAATCATCTTTGCAAAACAGGTATTTATCATCTTGCCTCCTTCACTCTTCAAAGGGCTATGAATTGAGACAGCAAATTTGGGCTCCCATTCCAGCTGTGGCATAGGACTATTCCTTTAACTTGCTCTGGTTGTTTTCTGTTTATGTAATCTGACTATTTATATACTCTGAATATCCATCTTCGGGGTTTTTTTAGTTTGGAAGATATATAGATATATAGATAGCCTGAAATATCCTGTGTAATCAATATGCCAAAATGAGTCACTGAGTCCATATATCACTGCACATTTCACTCCCTTAGTTCACACATCTGCTCCTGACAGTGTTAGGACTACAAGGACCCAATATACCCTTCTGAATTTCTGTTAAAGAAATCCTGATTACATCCTTCTTCTTGGCTTCAGAACTGCATCCCACAATGCTCCAGCTCTCCCTTCAACAACCAAAATAAGACTCTGAAGTATATGAATAATCTTTTTTAAATCTGGCTTAGCTAAGAAGCAATTCATGGCTCTCACAGAAAAAGAATCAACAATGGAAAGGAAGAATTGCATACATGCTCCAGGGGTGAAAAAAACACTAAACAAACCCAACCAAAACACCAAATCAAACACTTGACAGAGGTGCACACTCTCTCAGTTAAATGTTTCCCCCTTCTGCCCCCTAAAACATCTTCTGTCTTTACAGAAGGAAATAGGAAATAATTATCTTACATTAACAGAATTTATGGAACTCAGTAGAATTTTGTGCAAAGTTCTTTTACAGAATTTAACTTCACTCAACCAACTCTTTTGGTTTTCTTCTGCAGGGCACCGTGTATGTTTGGGGGAACAGATGGCACGAGTTGAACTGTTCATCTTCTTCACCAACCTCCTTCGAGCATTCACATTTCAGCTCCCTGAGGGAGTGAAGGAAATCAATCTGGAGTACATTTTGGGTGCAATACTGCAGCCACATCCATATAAACTCTGTGCTATTCCACGCTAGTCTGCAACACACTACAATGCTGAGAGACTTCAACCTGTTAATAAGTGCAGTTCCTTTTAAAACATGTTTCACTATCTCAATTCTATTCAGATGGAGGTAGCTCAGCTTTTATTTAGGAAGTCTGACCTCATCTACTGAACTTTCTGAAATGAAAATAAGTCTACTTGTCAAACTCACAGAATTGAGTCTTAGGCATACACAAACACACAATATTTCCAAAAAAATGTATTTTCACACTCACAGTAGGACTGAATTAGCTGTAGGATGTTAGAGAAGTGGCCTGTATCAAGTAGTTTCCTGCACATGTGTTCTGTCAGGTATCACACTCTTAAAATGGGACAACTGTTTAGTAAGGATGCTTGAATAAAATTTTCTTTAGTAAGCTGTAACTCGAGTTCACAGGTCTTTTCTTAAATCTTCTTGCAGGAGGTGACAGAGTATACACACAGTGTTGATTCCTTTGCCTTTCACTCTCTCACAAAGCATTATATAGTGTAGCATAAACTTCACACACACACAAATGATTGTAGTATAGGGCCTCTCATAACCACAGCCCTTTTAGAAATCCTCAATCTTTTTTTACTTCCTCAGTATACAATTTCTATGTCATCACAGCTCGGGTTCATGCACTTTCACAAACCTTTCCTTCTGTTTAGAAACATTATTGTATGATCCAACAATTTCATACTTGAAGAGAAAGGAACAGCTTTTCAAGAAATTAAGAAAATAAACAAATATGTCAACAGTTGTTTTAGTAGGTACAGTAGAGATTTATTATTCATGGCGTTTTCTTTTCTTTCTTCCACATCAACAGATGTGGAAGGTTTTGACCATTTAAAATTCAGCCAAAAGCATCCTAAATCCTTTCAATTTTCAAAGTTCAACAGGAGCTAGCAGAAAATATGGAAGGATGTAGTTAAAAACAAAAGCAGAATACTACATATTTCTGGGACATAAAACTAATGGAAGACTTGATTCTCCTTGCAAATTTCCAATTATTCCCTTCCACTAAGTGACAACCCCAGGGTTCTAACACATGGTAATATTTGCTACCACAGAACAAATACATACTTGACATAATTGATATTTTTCACCTTTTTAATAAAAGCCATTTTAAAACTTTCAAGGTAACTTTATTTTTATTGAGGAAAATATAACATTTTAAAAATCCTGCTTGAATAAGAAACACTTTCAAACATAAATTAAGAAAAAACTCTTAAACTTCACATTTCTTGCAGCGAGGGCAGCTCTTCCACAAAACACATTCTTACAGATTTACAAAAACAGTCTGGCAGGATAGTTCAAAAGTTTTCAAGTCTTGTCTGTTTTATTTCTGGTGCTCATTAGAGAAAAACTCACTCACCAAAAAAAAAATCTTTCCTTTGAACCCACCATCTGCTTGGCTACATAGAGGGCCCAAGGTAAAGTGCTCAGCAGCAGGACTGGCAGTGTCAGACAGAAGCTTGACCTTTTTCTATTCCAGCGTATTTTGATGGTTCTTGAGGTATATCCTACCTGAAAAAAAGACTCCAGTTTTTCCTCTATGTTCACCACCCCTTTGGTCACATGAAGTTATTCTGTCAGGTTGATTTTTTGCCAAAAAAATATTATTTCACAATTACAGAATGGTAATAGTTGGAAGGGGCCTTAAAGATCATCTTGTTCCAATCCCCCTGCCATGGGCAGGGACACATTCCACAAGACCAGGGTGATCAGGACTCCATCCAACCTGACCTATTACATGTAAGTTTTCCGGTTTTCTTCCAAAACTGTAGCTTGGATTAAAACATGCACATATTCTTCACCTGTATTTTTGAAGAACTGAGGTACATGATAATTTGCTGTACAGTGCTCCTTCTACAAATGTGGGAAGACCAAATATTCAGAGTGTTCATGATTAAAAGAGGTATTTTTCACAAAGAAGTCATCACAGGCCTGACAGTTGGTACCAGTGAAAAACAGTTGGGCTTAAGAGCATCTTCTTGTTATTCCATTTAAAACTGAGAAAAGCAAGAGAGGAGGCAATCCTCAGCTTCCTGATATTTCTTGAAATGATGCAAGAATTCCACACTACCTTTTCATCACAGTTGTAAAGGAAACCTACAGGAAAATGTACAATACAGAGAAAAAAAGCTACTTCATCAGTTTGGTTTTTTGTCAAGAAGGAATTAAAAGTGTATCAGAGAAAGGATTTAGAAACTAAGGTCAAAATGCAAGCTTTTCATCTGAAACATCCTTTAAAAAACCCAAAACTTTAAAACTCATAAATCCCATCACTTTGGTAACTAGAGAACACAGTCAAACTTTTAGAAAAATACACTGACATCCAGCTCTGCTGTTGTTACGCATCTTTTAGAAATCACTAGCCCAAAGTGAGGCAGACTGGCTGGAACCCTCAGGAGCTAAACCCCTGGAAGTTTAAAGTCCAGTCTTTAGAAAAGCCCATATTGTTGAAGATTGGATTCAGACATTAATTCCTCACACTGATAAGAAAAATATAACTGCAATTTCAAGATTCTTGAAGCTGTCCTGAAGAACCTAAGTTGTTGGTTCCTCTGATTCTGTTTCCATTAAATAATATAAAGAAACCTAAGTTTGAATAGATTCTTTTTGATATAATGGCCTTGCAACATTTTGTTCCCAAAACAATGGTAACAAAGGACCTTCATTATATAGTTCAGCTCCTAAATATTAAAGTAACAGGAACCACATGGAAAGTACACACAGGTCTGTGCCCACTTTTTGAAGCACACAAAATCCATACTGTTTGTGTGGTTTTAAGAAAAAATGTGATCACTGGTCAACATGACCCAGATTCAGAAAATGCGTAAGTCAATTCTAAGCTTGGGTGAAGAGTTTTTCCTACAATTTTTGTTTTGTGCAAAAAACAAAGGGAAAGACCCAAGTATTTAGATGATCTTGCTCCACCTAATAAGCAGACTGTTATCAAGGACATGTTTTGATCCACTAACCAAAACATGTATCTTCAAACCACTGTTAAAATACTTTCTTTTTTAATTAAACAAATTTTAACCAAAGTTCTCCTCTGCACCCAGTAAAAACACCGTAAGTATTAGTTACTCAGTATTCACATTCAACTCTTTTATATTACATGCCTACCTAATCAAGCAAAACAAACCCAAAATCTGAAATAGCTGTCATTAACTTGATCAAAACAACTTGCACTCCAGGAGGGATTATAATGGTGGGATGCATTATAATGTATGGGCTGGCTGCAGGGAAACAAATAAAAACCTAATATTCTCATTTTGCTGTGCTTTCTTAAGCCTTTACAACCCTAGAACATCATTAGAATTTTAAAATTGCAATACAGAGGACATTATAAATATCAAAACCAATCAGATGGAGGAAGGCTACAACATTTAGTTAAAATAAGCAGATCTGTGGTGATCCAAGAATGAATACATCAAAATATATCCATCAGAATATATGACTTACCTCTTGTAATACTTGTCCAAGTGTCTCCTGGCTGTGAATGCGCTTCCTGTTGAAAACCCAAACCACACTTATTTCTGCACAAAGCATTGGGAATCTTGCAAATACTAAGTATCCCACTTCAAAAAGAGAAGTTATATCAGGCTTCATTCCACATCCTTTCCCTTAGCAAGTCTTTCAGCAATTCTATTGAGTCTTACTGCAGTCTTATGGAATTTACAGTTTTGATTCAGAGGTGTTGTTATTCACATCATAGCTAGGAACTACCTGGAATAAGGCCAGGTAGTTACTCATCATGTTTCCTCAAAACAACCCTGATTTTTAAAAGGCATTGTTAACTTTCAACATAAATCCTAACATTGATGATACAGCTGGTAATTAATTACTTAAGAATCATCTCCTCCAGCAATAGTCATCTGATATTCAGCAACTGATGCCAGAAGATTTAACAAACACTACCCTTTTTTATTCATTCTTCCAGTATAACCAAAGTGGTAAGCAGTGCATGTAAACACAACAGAAATACAAAGACTTCACAAAAAGTTTCCGTCAAGAGAACACGTTACTGCAGTCATTTCCATGCATCCTGTAATACATGCACTAAAAAGACTAGAAATGCAAATAAAAGGCAACATAATTTTACCTGTCTATTTTGGTTGCTATGACCACTGTAAAATTGCCTTCTGTATTGGGCAAGTATGTAGAAGGTATAATGACATAACTTCCTGCAGGAAGCCTGCAAAGTCGGCTGACTTCCTGGGAGTAGCAGTGAGGAACACAGCTCACCAGTGGTTCCAAATGTACAAAAGAAGTAGTTTGTGGTTTCCAGCTGCTGTTAGGCACCTGAAAAAAAGGAATGCAAACATGCCTACCTTTTCATCTATTCAGGTCTCACAGTGTTTCATTCCTAGGACACCACAGTGTGATATGGTTCATCTCTATTCCAAATACTCACTCTGCTGTACAGAGCTAGAGAGAAGATGAATGGAAAAGCTTCCAGAAAATCCAGATGGCAGTACTAAGAACAGATGAATCATTTCTAGCCTGTTTGCAGACAATGTGTAGAACCCACTACCCACATAGCTCTAAAGCTTTCTCTGTTGTCTAACCTCACTCTTCCCTGCTGCAGCCTAAGGCACTTGTTATCCACCTCAGGGATCTGCTGAACAGATTGTGTCCTTCCTATATCTAGTAGTCTTTCCTGTACTAAAAACTCATATTAGACTTCATCTCAGTCTCCCATAGGCATAAAAAATGCCAATCTTTCTTCACATATTGTATACTTGAAGTTTTATGATTTTTTTTCTGGTGCCCAACTCCAGACTTTTCACTTAAACAACACGTTTTTTTGAAGCATGTTTTCTAAAAATAAAGCTACCTTTCTCTGCAAAATAGTTACTTAAGCAGCAGCTTCTCAGGTTACATTTATGCACTTGAACACTGGCACACGTGTAGAATCTATATGCATATCAAATCAAATCTTGTTTTGTTTCTGATCACCTGCTCAAGATATCACAGTCCAATATCATTTCTTATCCAATATCATTTGCCTATGGACCTTTAATTATTACACATAAAGAAAGTTTTCATGATGAATTACCAAAAGGTCTGGTCCTCAATTACTAGGGCACTGAGAATTCTTTGCAAACCCTCAAAAGAGTCAATCATTGCTAAAACTAATTTAGAACCTTGTAAGAATTCAGTAGAACCAAGTATCTGGTTACTATGCTATGTAACTACCTAAGTTATTCCATATCTTTCATGAGTATTACTTTCCAGAGTTATCCTGTGTTTCTCCCAGAAGCAGCAAGTCCCTTGCAAACTGCAAGGAGCCCTGTGCTGACAGGCTAACCTTCACCCTTGGGAAACAAGCAATCAAACTGACCAGAAGCCTTACCTGGAAAATATGGAAACCTATTGGACAACACTTGCTATCCAGGCAGTGCTGACGGAGGGTGACTTTCACACTGCTTTTCCCTGATCCTGCAGGAATGGAGAGGGGAAAGCAGGGATTGGTATGGAAGGAGGGGAAGTTCCTGCTACCTCCAGCATTTAGCCCATTCTTCCAGCATCCATGCAGCTGCACTGTCTCCCATTCACCAGCTGGGAGTTCTTCACAGAGGGCAGTATCTGTGGGTGGTGGCTTTAGTTCACTATCAAACATAAAAGAGAGAAAAGAAACTAAAATGTATAAAACGTGTACTACCAGACTATAAACAAATCTGACCAGCTTTTAAACAGCTGCCAACACTACATTTTGCCCCTGCATATAGCATTAAGCTGCAGTTTAGAGTCAAGATGCTACTCATCTGGTTACTTCTGGTTAGTATTTTAACAAGAGGCAGTAGCAGCTTCATGACAAAAACAAGGAGCTGGCAAACTTGCATGAATTCAAATACAATACTGTTACACAGCACTCTGTACAACTCTTCAAAATATTTTGAACATTCCCACTTAGTGCTACACTCGTATTTATGTCAACAATTTCAAGAAACGTTCTGTTTTGCTTTAAACCTACCTGAGAGAGATCCTTCCCGTTGAAAATATGCGAAGCAAGAAATTCCCTACTGCATCTTTCAGAAAAGTGCTGGGAACAACAAGATAAAAGCCAGGTGAAAGGTCACAGCACACATGGACTTCTCTATCGTAGGAATGGCAGACGGTACCTACAACTGGAGGAGCAGAGAGGGTCTTTGGAAGGTTAAATCGTTTCTTCTCCACCTAGAATAGATGCATAATGATGTATGGTGGTTTAGGAAAAATTAGTAGCTTTTAATAATATTAAAAATTATCAAATATTGCTTAAAACATTTTTAAACATGCACACATTTAATGAAACAAAGACAAGAGTATCAGCAGATGACCTGAACATCAAAGAGAGGTAGGAAGAGTTAATATTCAGGAGGAGTAAATTTAGGAATGGCTTCAAGTAATCAGCCTGAACTGTCATGCACTAGTTTGGAACAATCCCAAGTTCTCAGTGACAAGAAGAAAGTACTAGTCCAGTAATAGTTCATACAGACAGTAACTGTGAGATAAACAGAACAATAAACCAGAGACAGAAAAATTGTGACCAGTTGAATCATATCACTGGCATGGGAAATGAATGATTTTACTCAAATGTTTCAGTAATGCTTTTAAAGTTCTCTTTGCAAAGAGAAAAATGTCACTTTTGTATTACCTTCCAGACATGCAATCCCACAGCCTGGTAATTCTTTCCCTTTATGCCTTCAGTCAAAGATGGATTTTCCGCTGCTAAGCAAGTTGGATTTTGAATCCTTCCAGCCCAGTCAGTGCTGTACTTCCTGCATTTCTGCAGCAGAGCAATGCACACCTCACTGGACTCACAGACCCTCAGCCAGAACTTGGGGTTGGTAGGGAAGCTGCTGTTGTTGCGGCAGCCACCTGCAGATTGGCCTCTCACCCAGGATCCAAAGAGATTCTGCGAGTGATACAGCACTTTCCCTAACAAAATAAGAAAATCATGGTGTGAATTTCAGACACGGGAAGCTGCTCAATTTTACACAACAGGTATATGGCAGACATTCCCCAGCCCAAGAAAATATGCTGTCATAGCCTGACACTTCCCCAAAGCAGAAATTCAGGATCAAGATTTTGAGAGGCATGAGAATTAATGTCACAGTCGGTAATGACAGACTGATGGCATGATTTTTATAAGAAACTGTTACTAGAAATCTCAAATGTATCTACCATTAAAAACAAAACATCACAAGGCTGTTCAGAATAACAGCCTTCTAGACATAGGACACTAATCTCTCAACCAACTAGCAAGGAACTGGATTTTACAGAAATATCAATGGTTTCTCTAAAGATCTTTAATTTCCTCTTCTCCTTCTGTTTTTCAGTAGAGACAGAAAAAGCTTATGGATCTAAAGGAGAGGGGAAAACTGAGTAAGAGAAATTATGGTCTAGTTATACCATTTGCAATTCAAATCAATTCTTCCCCTTGACATAATGTTATTTGCATGAGAAAGATGTCTTCTCATATCACACCTGTATAGAGGCTCTGAAGTCGTCCTTCCTCATTGACTGGAAAGCCCACGGTAATCTCATCAAATTCCCTGAAAAATTCCTCTTCATCAACCCAGAATTCCCCCTCTTGGATCTGTGAGAGGAGTTCTGAAGCAACTACTGGATCTAGCTGGTTCCATCCTTGACCACTGCACATAAGACAAAAGTTAACATTCAGCTCTTTGCCCAGTAGAGCTCCAGAACAATGTTCTACCAAATATCTTGTGAAGCAGGACAAGAAGAGATTTCTTGATTTTATTGTGAAATAATTGCATCGAAAATTTCTCTGCACATTGCTGGTCAGTGAGAGGAATCATAGGAAACACAAGTCATAACTTACCAAAGAAAACTTAAAAACAGCCTAATACTGGATGCAGCCTACGACTGGATGCAGAACAGACTTCTGAGTGAAATAGTCACTACAGTAAGAAGTCTGAGAGCAAAATAAAGATTTTTAACTGCTATTTAAAAAGAGGCAAAAAAGTAAAACAAGCTACACAAAAACAAGCTGTGATTTGTTTTGAAAGAATTTTAATGCTTTATATCAAAAACTGCCATTTTGTATTAAGCAACTGGCTACTCCCATGAATCTGCTTCCAAGTCTTGATAAACCAAGAATTTAAATGCCTCATTATTTAGGGCTCATTAAAAGCTAATAGTTTCAACATTTTCCATTGTTTCACTAGCAAAAAAGAACAGTTCTGTACTTGAATAAAACAGGGCTCTAAGGCCACCCAATGAAACCCTATCCTCTTTCAACTACATGGCAACTTACTCTTTGACAAAGAAACTACAAGAAACCAAGTGTATAACCAAAACACTGTCCTAAGAAAAAAAACATCAGCTGAAGGCTCAACAAATGCAATTAAATTATCCTTCTAATTCAGATAAGAAAAACATTTCTACAAAAATGTTCATTAACATCACCATATTGTTAGCATATCTTAATGCTGAAGGCTTGTTGCTTGGGTCAAGAATTGCATGTTCTTTTGTACAGTCAAAACATGCTAACATTTTCCAAAATAAGCAAGTAGGGTCTGCCTTTTCGTTCTTGTTACTTTGCTATTTGAGCTGCTACACATATTTCTACAAGTCCTTTAAAACAGGTCTCTTCTTTATTTCTACTTCATATGGACTCAGTTCCAGCTTCTCCTACTTATACCAATCTACAGAAATGAGAGCACACAAGCAACAAGCATAACCATCCTTCCTTCTGCTACAGTTTCATAATTACTCCTTTGCTTGATTTCTGCAGCTGAGTCAGGATCAAATGAGGAGAGTCAAGTAAAGGTGAGTGACTGCAAGAAACAAACATGATCAAAGATACTTAGGTCAATGGGAGAACAATAAAAAAGCACAAAAATCAAAACCAGAAAATTAGCCAATGCCTTAAGTTTTTCTCCATAAAAAGATATGATGATTTGATAAACAAAGAAGTTATTTAAAAATGTAGATTGCAAGGACTAGGAGATCAAATTTACTAGCCTCAGAACCAATGAGCTGTGTGAACTCCCAGCTCTATAAAGGATTGCACACACACTGAAGCCTCTCTGTTCTGGTACAGATTATTAGCAGTGTTTGCCTATGCAATACATAGATAAGCTTCGTGCTTCAGAACTTACACAAATGGTTTTCCAATGAATGTAAAACTGCTCACCCCTCACACCAAGGCCCTTTCCAGCACCGCCTTCCCCAAGGATTTCGTATTCGTAGTAGGAAGATTTCCTTGCCTGACACTTCAGAGAGATTCAATGTGTCTATCACAATAAAGGCATGAAATTCTCCTAGTTCACTCGCACCTGAATAGAAAAAAAACAACATTTGAAAATAAACAAAAGAATCTGTTCCGTATTTTACAAAAAGAAAGCAATTTTGAAAGAAGGCAATTTTGTGATAAAATGAAATTGGTTTTAAATCTCTATTAGAAAAGCACAAAAAAACCCCAAACAGTTCATTTTAGTGACTATAGAGAAATAAAGTAACATTGCAAAGTGTATTGACTCACTCCTTGATCTCAAATCCCTACAAATTCACTGTGCTGAAATTCATTGAGGTTTTCAAGGTTATTCTTCAGGTGCTTTTTTGATGGACTGCATTTGTTTTTGAGAACTAATCATATTAGTTTCTAATATAAAAAGCACTCCTCAAAAGCAGCCCCCATCCTGAGCTCAATAACATCCTTAAATCTTCATTTATCCAAACATTTCAAATTGTACCATGAAGCTGGTATGGTACTAGAACCAGCACTTGTATTTGCTGGCTGCCTTGTGCTTTGAAGCCTGTTAATAGAGACATTTACCATCACCTCGTCTGGAGTCGAGGACTGAACAGCTTATTACACACTGTTCCTTCAGATTCATTAATCTTCTAAACACTTCTTTCTCCAAAACTACACCAGTCTTCTCTTTCTCCACATTTTTTCCAGGGCCTTTCAGGGTCCATCTTTCAGCGATTCCCCCAGTCAGATCAACCAAAGCATCTGCCACCTGTCCTGCCCACAACTGCTCATAAGATCCATGCACTCTAAAAAATTTAAACAAAAAAATTTAAAAAAATGAAGAAAAGGTTTGTACACACAGCAGAACAAAAGAAACACTATTCCTACACATTTGCACCCCCACTCTATATCACAATCATGACTGTGCCCTACCTTATAACCCAAAGCAAGCAAGGAAAAGCACATAATATCTTATTTATATAGAACACAACATCTAAAGAATATGTAAGCCACCAGATATTCCACTGCTTGATGGGAAGTTTCTTGCATTCTCTCTATTCTATTTTAAAAATTGCTGTTGTCTAGTACTAGTCATTTGTACCTTATTATCCATGCTCTACATTATCTTTTGTGATATACTAGATGCATTCTGTACAAATAAAAGTATTTCCTCCTCTTCAATTATTCTTCATTCACTCTGCACAAATAACTAGAGCAGCGCATCCCTCAAAAACCTAAGCAAACCAAGAGACTGCCCCACCTGATGTAGCACATGCAAAATATAGCAAAAGAAGTCAAGACTAAAATAGAATTATAAGATTGAACCATAAGATCTTTGCAGAAAACAAATACTACATTTCAAACCCTACGAGAAGCTCTAACATGACAGTGGTGCTTCACAGCTTCTGTTCAATCTACAGCTAAGTTACTTCATAATTGAAGTCTGCCTCTGCCCTCTGCTGGCAACCACAAAATCTTCTGCTCAGATTCTTTGGGACATTGTAGACTGGTAAGATGTCTGTCTTACCAGAGCATTTTGTCTCCAAATTGCTTTGTCCATCTGGACAGCTTTTCCATTGATGTGCCATAAACCATTAAACACCTGCGTTTTCTTTCTAAAACAGTAAACTAACAAAATATACAAAAGAGCAGTGAAACTCACACAACCAGAGCCTCAACTAGCATAAACTTACATTATGTTGCTTTCCATTAAAATATCTGCATGCTTTCTGCTTTTCATTGAGCTCTCACCTTACCTAGTAAAACATCTTCCTTTAAAAATTAGATAACTAATGGACAGACTTAACAAACATCATTTGAATCCTGAAAATTCACTGCAGCTTACTTTTCACCAGAATTATCTCCCTAAGACTATCTTACTTCATATGCAACTGGAAGCACACCTTACCAACCTACAGTTTAAAGAGCAACTTTTGCACAAGCCAGTCTGGGACCACCAGCAGCCACAATGCTCAGATCTATGCCCAAAGCAGCCAGGTAAAAAAAAGAAAGCAGAAGAAATACACAAGTATTATAGTTCTATTTCCACCAATAGCAGCGTTCACATACTTTGCATAAGCTTTTTCCAGTAGTGGAAGCCAAAACAAATCCTCTGTCTGGCACTGGGAAAAGCAGAGTTTGCCCCCAAGGCAAGGCAGGCGATCATCAATGGTCACTTCTACCCAGTGGCCAAACTGCCAGACCCGGCATGTGAAGCAGCCTTGGTAGGACTCATCTGTCCAGCTGGGCTGACCTGGAGGGATTACCTGCAGGGCAAAAGCCAAAATCAAGGCAAACAATGAATGAATGAATTTTATTTTTTGCAAACAAAACCAGTTTAAAATATACTGAATATCAACCATTTGTAACTAACACAGAAAAAAGTATGATAGCAAAACCAGTGAAACTGAGCACAATGAGGGCAATGCTCATATGGCAGCTTGGGACTCCAGAACAATACTCAAACGTCCAGTAGGTGAAGAAAACTTCTCTGACATGAAACTTCTCCATACCTTGTTCAGTAAGTATTTGCTCTTCTGCAAAGCTACACAGGCACACAGGAACCAACAGTCTCCCAAAATTCCTTGTTTTATTGGCACATCCTGCAGATTGTTTGAAAATAACCGAGGAGAAGAACAAATGTCCTAAAATTAAAGAAGAGGAGTTAAAGCCAAATCCTGCCTGACATTCTAAGAAAGTCTGTGTTTCTGGGACTGGGAGGGCTCCAGAGACCTCTCATAAAATAAGGGAATTTTTACTTCTAGAATTTTCCCTTTCATACACAGCCTAAGTAAGAAATAACAAATAAATGGCTTGTGGGGGTATTTTGCAGGTACTTCATGAATGTAAATCTAGTTCCCATAAGAATTTTAGTACAGAATTGTCATCATCAGGTGCAACCATAGCAAAAGCAGAAATAAATGAAAGACAACATAATTCATCAGCTCCTTGCTAGACTTATGATCAACTGTGACAGGGCTGATGCCATTCACATAAAACTGCACATCTCAAGTTACAAAAATCTTAAAATTAGAACAAGGGAGAAACCTTTCCTAGGACATGGAAAAATAGATTAGTTGGTAGCACAAGAGGGAATTTCAGATGCAAAGTCCTGAACACTTAACCTGATCTGAAAGTGAGTTTGTGAACTGGTTCTCGTTATATATAAACACTGCAAGAGATGGAAATTAACTCATCAGCCCTCAGCAGCACTTAAGGTGTAAAGTACAAAAGCAGGAAGCTGCACACTCAACTCTGAAATTATCTGTTTGCCAATTACACCTGATAACCAACAGCTCTGTCACTGTTCTACAGACAGCCCCAGACACAGGCAGAAAAATACAACTCAAAACAACATACTTTTTTCCTCCATTACATTTTTATAGCCTTTTTTTCCCCTCTGCACAAAGGCAGTATCATAAACACTTCACTTTAAATGGGTGTACTGCAGAAATGCATTCTAAAGCTTTTAGCTCTAATATAGCTTGCTCTGCAAGCCAGCTATAAGTTTAAAAGCAATATGAGTCATATGACAAGTTATAAACTTAAAAAGTTTTCTTTCTTGCTATCAAAGAAATCAACCACAAAAAATAAAAAGGCAATAGCCTTCTGAAAAATTCTAAAATCCAGTTACTTATTTTCAAGACAGTTATGCAATATATAAAAAAAATTGGGAATGACATAATGCTGCATTCTAACTTGGTATGCACATAATTTGCATAATGAAACATATTTATAATAAAATATATGAATTTCTCCTACTGCCATGGAATTTAAAAGCTCTACAAGAGGATTTAAATCAAGTCTACAAACAAGCACCTAGACTTAAAAGTGTAACTCATGTACTGTTAACACTGACATACATTGGTTTTATCACTTCTGTATTTCTAAACAAAAAAAACAAAACCATCCAGAAGCAGTAATTCAGTACTAACTTGCATTTATTACCTAAAAGCTCAATTCTGGTAAAATCAGCCTTTTATACCTTAAAACTCACCTTAGGTCTCAACCAAGATATCTCGCCTCTGAATTGGGCAAGCGGGGTACAATAATCAAAAAATATAGAGGTATCACTGGCCGGAAACGTGGGATCTGTGTAAAGGTCTCTTGCCACCATGAACTGCTTTTTCTCTCCCAGCATTTTCAACACAGCCCTAAGTAGCTTTGCCAGCTATTCCTACGACTTCATATCGCCGGACACCAACCTGCAACAGAAGCGAGTGTTACTGGGGAACCGTAACAGGGAAACAAAACAGGCACGGCGGATTTATTTAGGGATGGACAGCCTCTCACTCTAACATGGAGCACCTGGAACCACCACTGGCATCTTCCAGCACCAGATGCCACCCTACACCGCTCAGCTGGAAGAGAAGGGGGGTCCCTGAGGAGACCTACACCCACTTAGGTCCCTTCCCCCCGCTGTGCGCACACCTTCCACACAAAGCTCCCCCCCCCACCCTTTAGCTCNCGCTCCCGTTCCCCCCTCACCGCGGGGCGGTCCCGCCGCCATTGCCCGGGGCGGCCGTAACCCGGCAACGCCGGTGCGCGAGGCTCCGCCCAGCCCGCACATGACGAACGGCACCGCTGACCAATCAGCGAGCTCTACGTTCACACGCACCACTCGTTGGCCCCACCCCTCCCCGGCTGAGGGGAGCAGAGGGGTTCCCGGGATCCGCGAGATTCCGTGGTCGGGAACGCCTGAGAGAAATGGGAAACTGCCCGCGTGGGGCACGAGCCGTAGGCACCTGAGGTACGGGCTCCTACGGCGGAGGAAAATGAAACCAAAGTCTTTTTATGAAGATTGTGACAGAGAAACCCAGAGAAATTGCTGGCCCTCATCGAGTGCTTTCCTGACATAAAGGCAAATATCACATTTTCGGATAGTTTATCACCATATAGTCGTCCAAGGGCTGAACCGACAAAGGAGATATGTTAATTCCAATATTCTGATAGCTACTGCTGACCAGTGAAATAGGAGTGCCTTAAAAATGCTGCCTAGCTCAGGAACAAAGAACAGAAATGCAGAGTAGGGGCCCCACGGGGCCATCCTTCGGCACACCAAGGTTTTGGGTTTCAGGGCACACTGAAGGAGGCTGTTGTCTTTTTCACGTTTGGGCCTTTCATATCAGCGTTTCTAAAGGAGCTCAGATGTGGTCAATAAAGAAGCTGCTGAGCCACTGTGGAAGGACGAGGTGTTTACCAAAAAATCTGGTTTTCACATTTGCCTATGAGGATGTGTTTGAGTCTAAGATCACCTGGCCCATGGGTATAGAGGTTATCTGAACGAGAGAGAGCCACAGAAAACACGGGCCTGATTGGTTTTTATCAAACATGAATGCAGAAATCCTCCTGTCAAGCCAACGTCAGCAGGTGGAAATGCTCTCAGGTAACCACAGCAGCTGTCCAGCCCCCTGACATTCGGAAATAGGTGCTCTGTCCCTTGGTCATGCCCGTTGTACAGACACAAAGCTTCTCCTCTGCATACTGCAAATTTAATCAACAAACAAGACTTTTCACATTGGAGTTTTGACCCTTTCGGGAGTAGAGGAAACATTGCTGGCAGTAAGAATAACCCTCTTGTCCACGGCTCATGTGAGGGAGCTGCAGCTGCGCGGCTGCGAGTGAACGACACAGGAGAGCTCTGTTGGGGGAGGGAAAGGGGAAAAAAAGGCCTCTGTGTCAGGAACAGTGAGGCTCTGATCTGTGTAATTTCACCCCTGCATTCTTTAGGAAACAGCGATCACACAACTGCATAAATTCCATTAGAGGACTGATTCTAGAAAGCAGGATAAATATTGAGCTCTAACTGTAAATACAGGAGGTCTAGCCTGCAACAGTTAATTAGTTAAATACCTAACTATTTATTTATGAAGATATTAGAAGAAGGAAATAGATATTATCTTGGTCTCTCTGATACCTTTCCCTGCCCCACTGCAAGGCTGGAAAGGGGCAAATTAATACAGTATGCAATTGATGATTTTTTTTTCTGTTAACCCAAAATTCTTTGGAATGAAAGCAGCAGAGAACTTTCCCTGTTGCCTCCTGGCAATCCTGCTGGATTAAACTGTTCCTGAAGACAAAACACAGGTCTATTTAGACAGAATGTCTTGAAGATAGTATTTTAGCACAAAATTATACTTGCCTTGTCAGTCTGTTTCTCAGTTCACTTCAACATAACTGCTTCATTTCTCCTTGGAAAGGATGAAAGAAGACAAAGGGATTGAGTCCTGTTGCTATAGAAATTTAAAAGGGATTTGTGTCCAGCTAAATAACCAGCCCATTTCCATGTGAATGAAAGTAATAGTTTAGAATAGTGTTTGATATTTTCATGGTTGTTTGCCAGTTTTGGGGCTTCATCAATCCCATGTTTGCTTTTGTCTCCAACTCCCGGTGGTTCAAGGACAGGGAGAGGGGTAAAAGTAATCGAGCAGCAGTGGCTGGGCCCAATGTGTGTGTGTGTTTCTGCAAATTCTGACACATGGAAGCTGTTCACAAGGGAGCTCTTCCAATTCTCCAAATCCTGATACCAGGATTAGGAAGGCACAAGCAATACTCAGCTGACAGTGATCAGAGCTGTATGAAAGGAACAACGCAGAGTGTCTTTTTGTTTAAGGGAGATTTTGGAGTGGGTATTTGGGGTTATGGATCTCTCTCATTACCTCAGGCACACACAGAGGTGGAGCACAGCTCCAAATTACGAGCCTGGCTACCACAGTACACAAGATGCTGCATCTCAGTGAATATGATTTTGGAAAAGGGTCTAATGGTCTGCAAACTCATACCTTTACATTTTTAGAGAAAGACTTGTCTCTAATATATTATAACACCTTCCTTGTTGGACACAGAGCATATTATGTTCAACATAATCATAATTCTCTGGACAAGAAATCAGAGGTCTAAGACCTGAGTTTTCCAGTGCAGAAGGTACATGCAGAAAGAGGACTGAAGGGACGTGTTCACACAGGCTCAATCATTTATTGCAACTAGTTAGTATCCCTCTCTATTGAGTCAAAAGTCACCTCCAGAATATAGAATAGCTTTTCTCTACACTCCTTTATCTTTAAAAGCCTCCCATGTCCAGGTAAGACATATGCTAACAGGTGTGTAAATTACTACTGTTATTAATGGAAAAAACAGGATGAATGGACAATATCAATTAAAAAATCTTTTAAAGTTGATGTGGAATATACAGCAGCAATTGAGGTAATTTTTGAGAAACAGTGTGCAATTTCCATTTTAAAAGGATATTGAAACATCATGCTCCACCCAAGCTAAATCAATACACAAAGTTGTGGAAGACACCTTGCAGCAGACCAATCTGGTTTTTTTAAGAATTAAAAAGTACTTACATGAGAAAGAGGTAAGTAGTTTATATGTAAGTAGTTTAACTTTCACAAACAAAGCAGTAGTTTCCAGAGCTGAAAGATTAAAGTAGACAAATCCAAACTAGACATTAGGCATGCATTGCAGGAATGCATGTAATCAACAGCTAAACCAATTTACTTGGGGCTTCATCAAAATCAGTGTCAAATTGTGTCCTCACAACTGACAATAATTCTGTGACTCAGAGGACAGTGGCTTGATAAATCTCACCCAGTGATTTCTAGTACAGTTTCTCTTATACACCAAGTCTGATACTGTGGTCAAAGTGGCTTTCAGCTTTTATCAATCTATAGCAAAAAAGTGTGAAAAGAAGTGTGACATGATCTTAGTGTGTTGACTGTACTGTGTTGCTCTATCTTTGGACAAACAGGGAGAGCAGACTGAAGAAGTGCACTTGACCTGAGTGAATTGTGCAGCACATGAGTTTAGATGTCCAGTGAGTCCTGTGTTATCCAAAAAAGGCAATGGCCAAGGTCACTGCAGTGCAAGTTTGGTTTGAAGCAGAATGTTTGGGAGACTTGATAGAATTGTTCTTGGTTGATGAAGTTCGTGGTTAAAAATGTCGCAATGTAACATGACACCACAACTACTGATACAAGCTTAACAGAGTATACTGTAGCTAACAAGAATTATATTGAATGCATCAACCAATATGGCTATGAAATGCTAAAAAATTGTCAGAAATATTCCATTTTATTAAACAGCTTGGCTCTTCAGAGCTTTCCCACAAGTGATATTTCTAGATCCTCTGTTGCCCTGCTCAAAGCTGCAATGAAATAACCCAGTCTCTTGGCATCTGTTTGAATAAAAATGATGTCTAATCTGACTTAAACAGATCAGAAATGAATGTACCAAAGATAAGGCAAATAGTTTCTATTTAATCACAGTCTAATTTCCTTGTCAATGTGAAGTCTACTACAAATCAAGATGGCAAGTAGCCTCAAGCACCAATTTATTTTCTGTCAGCAAAAGGAAGGCTTATCTCCACAAACTTGCTGCCAATTTTTTGTCTCTACAAAATAAAAAATGCACTCCTCACTCACAGGAAAAACAGAAGTACCTGGAGGAGGATGCATGGAATACTTTCAAAAAATCTTGCTCTGCTTCTGTGTTTCAGAAAACAAGTCCTAGGTAAAAAGCCATTTGATGGGATCTCAGAGAGATGAGAGCAGAAACACTAACTTACATCTGTGTTCTTTAACCAGGTAACAGTCTGTTCAGTACAGTCAGCATTTCCTTGCTCTGATGGGTGTCTATGCAAACATGATGTATTTCAGTCAGTTCTAGTAACAATAGATAATATTTATTTTTGATTGATTGCTTTTGCCACCTCTCCAGCACCTTCCTCTGCAGCTTTGAAAGAGCTTCCAAACTCCCTCTATGCTGCATCCCAGAAAAGGACAAAACAAAGACAATGTTCCAAGTTAGCTCTTCCACACAGCTAGAGCAGGGACGCCAAAAAACTGCCCAAAAGACTGAACTTGTCACAAAGCTTAGTTTAATTTGACAATCATCATAAGGCATCCATGTAAATGAAAAATTCCCACCAGAGTCACAAACATTCTCCCACTAAATAAAATGTGTTAAAACAGAGGCCCGTGATTCCAAAAAATGCTAGTGGTTCCTGGTCTCAGCCAGGCTGCCGCTGCTGGCAGTGGGGTACAGGAGACACAGCACCAACAGCGGCAACTCTGGAAGTGTAAAGTCAGCTTGTACAAATCTCTTTCAATAGAACAACAAATGAAAAGGAAAGAGATTTGTGTAGAAAACATCATTCTCCATCCTTTCTGGGAAAACAAAACAGAATTTAAAAGATAATCCCATTCAAGGAGGAAAGAGCAGAGCTTGGAGTTCTGAAGCCCAAAAATGCTGATGGCCCATTTTTAAAACTAATGAAGCATTACAGAGGCCTGAGTTTATTATTGCTTTATCCCAGTTCAGCCCAGGCTAAGGCTATGGTGAAGTCCAAATTCATTTAAAGCCAGAAAATGCAGATCCAGTAACAGCACCTAAGTCCCCATCCACACATGGGTGTAAACAGATACTTTTGGTGAAGAAAAAAAAACCTCCCAAATTTCCTCCTCTTCCTGTCTATGCAGATCCCCATAGCAGAGCTAAAATTTGCCCTGAAGTATAAAATAATTTCTCTCACACATCTCTGTTAACTGAGTCTTTTCCAAATGTTTTGCCTTTTGTTGATACTATCCTGGTGATGCATCAGCTCAGAGATGACTTGTGGGAGCTCACAGAGAGCACATGGGTACCCACATGTTAAAAGTTTGTGGCACAGAGTCTAAGAATCATCGCCTGTACTCTGCAATACCTCAGGACACTTCGCCCTTGCTTCCTGAGACCAAACAGCACAGAGGGAAGACAGTGTCTTCCCATCCTGCATGGCTGGGCAGTAATCCAGAGAAACAGTACGCCAGGGAAATGAAATGGCACCTTACTCCCACCATAAGTCAGAAAACAGACTTGGCTAAAGCGGGACTTAAAAGTTTCACATCAAGAAAGATGCTGCTTCCCTCAGACTATTGTATGACAGGGCAACTGTTACTCAGGCAAACATTATTCAAGGCGGTAAAATCTTAGCATGGATATTTTCATGGCTGACTTACAGGCCAAGATATGCTGGGGATCTTAAAAAACTTACAGGTCTTGTTAATTCCTTCAAAAGGACAGAATAGGAGACACACAGAGTGCATCTGATGCATGTGCCACACACCAGCAAAGGTTGCAGTAGACTTGTCAAAACAGTTAAAAAGATTTAGGCATCCAGCTAGTACCAGAATTGATGGCATTTGGGAATCTAATTTTAACTTTTTTGAAAATTCAAGCCTACACATTTCTTTATTGCTTGTCGCATCGAGTGCAAAGGGAAAACTGAGGGTAGGGTTAACTACAGAAGGATTTCAAATCCATCATAATGTTTCCCTGTTCTTTTTTATATCTCTTTTAATATATATAAAGAGCATTATTATTATTATTATTATTTAGCCACTTATGGGCAGAGGGGAACTGGAGCTATATAAAATTAGTTTCTTATTTAAGCATTAGTCCCCTTCCTCCCAAATCACAATACCTCTGTCACAGGAAGGAGCACAACATGAAAACATGCTTGCTGCCACTAACGATTCCTGAGTCTCTCCTTTGCAGAACTTTAGCCCAAATATTAGGACAATGACAGCTTGACACATACACACTCCCCAGCAACATACACACAGCAAGTAGAACATGCCTCAGTGGCCTCAGACAAAAAAAAAAAAAAAAAAAAAAAAAAAAAA
>VXBB01024251.1:283292-300139 GCA_013399915.1 Illadopsis cleaveri | reverse complement strand
AAATAAGAAGAAAAAGAACACCCCCCCACCAAACAACAAATCCAGAGAAACCATCCAGAAGAGTCTCAGGAAAGGGAACTATCCACTTTCCATGGAGAAGCAACAGCCCAGGAGTCCCTTCCCAGTAAAAACTGAATCAAAATATTAATCACACAGCTGGCGGAGATCTCTGAAACCTGGCAGTATCACACTGGATACTTGAAGGCACATTTGCTTTGTGTTTTGGGAGAGAAATCCAGTTACAACACACTGCAGCTGCAAGGCTGAGGGAAAGGAGGCAACGCTTGGTATCTTTCCTCTGTTCCTGTCCCCATTTTCAAGCTTCATGGCTGGCATGAACTGGTGATCTAAGCAGACACGTTGACATCCCTGAGTGAAATGGCACCATTTGTGGCCTCTGAGACTTTGTCCTCAAGCACCATTGCTGGTGTGTCTGTAGTGACTGCTGTAGTGTCTATGGCAGGAAGTGGATTCAAGCCCTGGGATAAGATCTGTTGGATCGTTTTCCGCAAATTAGGATGCAGCTGGTTTTGGGTCTGGTAAAAAATTTCTAAGGCAAAAGACTTGAGGGTGCCAGTGCAAAGGTCCTCGTAAAGTGGAATTGTGTACATCCGAGACATCTACAAAAAAAGAAAACAAGATAAAAACACTTCAGTAAAAGTCAAGAAGTTCAGCTCTTCTACAGCTACACTCCAACAGCCTTGAGTAACTTCAGACTGGAGACAAGCAACACATTTCTTCAAAAGACAGATGAGTCTATTCTAAGTCTGATGCAAGGACTTTTATGAATGGTAATAAAAAAAAATCTGCTCTCTGAGACTGAGCTACTTCCACAAAAAACAGAACTATTTTTAAAGGCCAAATAGAAGAGGCCACACTGAACACATGCATTAACCTTTTGCTCCAGCACAATAACATCTACTGAAAAGACCTCGATGAGCCCTAGCCTTGCCTGAAGTGTAACTATTCAAATAATCACATGATTTAGTAGTGCAAAAACTTGTGGTCTGGAAAAGCCAGGGCTGCTACAAAGCAATACATAAAATGCATGGGGCAGAGCTGGGACAAGGGTATTGACTCAGACTAGAAAAGCAGAGATTATCTGTAGGCATTTGAAATTACATCTGCCCATTCCTCCCCACCGCTAGCAGGTGAGCCATGCTCAGCCCCTTCGCAACACACCTGGGCTACACTTGGCCAGGAAGCAGAAGTTCCAAGGTCTTTCACGTCGCATGTCTCATGCACATGTCTCATGCACTGAGAGGTGCAGTGATTTTAATCCAGCAGTTAGTACCTGGTTTTCCAAGAAGCGACGGACTTTGTAAAGGTCTGGATAATAGTCATTTCGGACTACAATCTGCAACCAGCGGATACGGATTTCTGCATTCATGGAGTCCAGCTGAGAGGAGTAACATTCCGAGAGCTTTTTTATCACCTCTGAAGAGAGCACATACACAGAGAAAGAACTATGACCTATTTTGTCAATTTTGAGGGTCATCAGATAATAACAATTCATAAAATCACAGAATCATAGAATCAGTTGGACCGAGACAGACTTTTGAAAATCACTTACTTCAACCTGCCATGCCTCTGCCACGGCCTGGGACATCAACCTGACTTTACGTGAATTATAATGTCAACCAGCTGCAAAGATCTTTAGAATTCAATCAATTATTCCAGGGATAATTTTCTACTATCCTGGTAAGAGTACTCACCATGTGGCAGTGGTGATCCATCCAGCAATCTGTCCAGGAAAAGCACAGTTTGGAACGTTCTCCATTTAGTGAGGTCAACACTGCTGGCAGCAGCAACAGAGTCCAGAGGCTCTGTGGTCCAGAGTTTGAAGAGTGTCTCCACTGGTCTGGTCAGACTGGATCCCTGAGATAAGTCTGGCTCAGCTAACGGAGGTCCTGTAGCATTGAGCCAACGTTCAAACTCCAGTCCTGGAATGAGGAACACCAAAAATGTGGAGCAAAGATCTCTGCAGGTGGCTGGGCTGCCTCAAAGTTCAGGACTGCTTCTAGCATAGTTAAAAGAAATTCTAACAACAGCAGCCAATCGTTATAGTAATATAACAGTCTTAGCAGCCCCATTGGGATAGCCTATGGAACACCTGAAAGAGTGCCAGCAACACCTCTCCAAACCTCACTAAGTTTTTTAGAGCTCAACAGTACAGTAAGTACAAGAAACATACGTGCTTTTAAGGCAGCCAGGCTGACAAGTACCTATGTTCAAATTATGCTCTAATATGTGTGTATTAAAAAAAAAGGAGGTGAGAGGGCTGATTAAACTCCTCCTACTCACCAGTAAACCAAAGCAATTTATATTTATTTATGCAACTAATAACAAAAAAAAGTTTCTTCACAAGCAGCAGAGCCTGCTTTCCAGCAGAGCTCTTCCTCTTGACCTTTTACCACCTCTGTACTTTCCTAACCCTTGGCAATGCTTCCTGTTCCGCACCATCTACACTAGAACACCTATCTTCTGCATCCCCTGAATATTAGCCAGGCAAAAATTAGCAAATTCTGTGGTTAACTCATTAGCCTACCAGTGGGCCAAATAAAACACAGAACTGCTAAGCTCATGCTGCAGTTTTTCCCACAGTAAACTCTCTCATCTACACCTTTCCACAGGCAGTTTCCTCTCCACAAAGCCTGCAGGCGCCCAGTATCCTTAAGAGCTGTGCTCTGCCAGTCCGGTTTAAACTGACCAAAGGGCTCAATAGCTACTCGCAGGGATGGACACATGGCAGGATGATATGAGTCTCATTTCTTTAAGAAAGTGAGATAATAAGCATCTGGTAGGCCACAGACTTCCACAAATACACCAACAGCTATAAATAGGGGATATAAGGAAAAGTGAAACATTCTGGACGAGATTTTATATGTATGGGTAGGATCTTGGGGAAGTTACAGTTCTCAAAGCATGTTTTCTGTTATTAAAATAGATGAAATTTCAAAATGTGTTCACCTTTTCTCTGCATTTAAGCATGTGTAAANCTTGGGGAAGTTACAGTTCTCAAAACATGTTTTCTATTATTAAAATAGATGAAATCTGCATTTAAGCATGTGTAAGTCTCACAAGCACTGATCATTCTGTCTGCAGAGTGAAAGGTGAGTTAATGAGAAAGTTAACCAAGGGACACTCAGCTAATTAATGCCAAAATTTTAAGTAATTTCAGAGGTTCTCATTCCCCATCGTGGAGCAGTAACCATAAATTGTTGCCAAACTATTTTGTTTGCCTTAGCATTTCCCTGTGCATCCTCCAAGCCAAGCACAAAATTTATCTTCCAGGTTTTCTACAGTGTTTACAGTTAACTTAGTAAATCTCCTACCTGCTTTGCTCTCAACACATTGCTCTTTCAGCTCTGGAAAAAAATTCAGGAAGGAATCCAGAAGATCTTGAGCCACAACGCTGGTAAATTTATACTTCTCAATGTAGGCCTAAAATAGTCAAACAGTCAAATTATGATTAGGAGCAAGACAGCTTCCTTTTGATGTAGAACCACTACGTGCCACAGCAATAACAACAACAACAAAAAATACAAACGTAAGAGCAGGAACAATTATTTGAAGGTTTTAAAAAAATAAGAAAAATATTCTCCCTCCTCACCCAGTTAAATAAAGAAGTACCATAACAAGAAAAAAAAAGAGTAGCTGCAAATACATTGACAGCTGAGAATCATTTCATTTTCCTTTTCCAAAACAAGGCAGTAGCTGTCAATTTTCTATAGGTTTTGCAAGTGTGCTTCCAGGCACCGACCTGCCCCAATATAGTAACCCATACCCTTTGTCATGCTGGCTAAAAAACCCAAAGCTAACACTTCTTAGTAGTGAATTAAGTCATATCTCTCTAGTCACAGGCAATCTGTGCTGGAGCAGCTTTCTAATTACTTGAAGCAGAGAACAAGAGATAACAAAAATATCCTAGTACTCTGTAACTAGCACCTCATAAGCTCAGAATCTCAGAAATCTTGTAGAAAGATTCATGTAGGTTGGCAGACAGGTCCACAACATTCCTCCATCTCTGACACACTTGTATTCAACTTCACCCTTAACAATTAGTCACAGGGAAAGAATCTGGGGGGAAAAAAACAAACAACAAAACCAAAAAATCAGCTCTAAATCTCAAGGCAACACAATTTACACTCACTCTTAGGAAGGAGTCAAAGTGTCTGGGGTCACCACAGAGCTGGGACAAGTAGTAAACAAAGCAGTAGCCTTTCTCATAGGTGAAGAGGTTCATTAAATTACTGGGATTTACACCTGAAAGGAGAAGACAACATGATAAGAAACTAATGAGGAGAGTGATTTCCAGCCTTTCGGAGTTATACAGACCCCTTAGAGATCACCAATGTGAGACACAGTGACTTAAAAAAAACAAAGCTTGTTGTCAGTACATTTAAGTTACTGCAATAAATTAAATAGATGCAGTACAAAGACACAACCTGAAAAATAGTATTTTTTTAAAATCAATCATTGTAAGGTAAGTAGTAATTCCTAATGAAAAAAGTCACTTCAAATTAGAGGTCACTGAAAACAGATCTGGAACTTGAAAACAAATCCTTTTTTCTTTATTCAGTGCCAGGTTCTGGGAATCACCATACCACAAATTTTCAAAGATACCAACATAAGGTATTCACCACTTGCTCCTTTTTTGAGGCTTCCAACACATGCTTTTCCATTCCATTTGACTCCAATATCATCTCCACTTGCATTTTAGGTTGTTTTAAATGTCATCTAGATAGAAGACTGCTTCACCCACCCAATTATGACCACAGAACTAGAGACCCATCAGTGAAGGAGACAGGTGAATCTGGAGTGCAGTCATGCACCTGGCTCAGGGAATAATCAAACAGCCTCTGCACAGCTCAGCTTAGAGCAAATATCTGTTTATCTGCATGCTAAATGCATATATACATAGGTCTTACATGAACACTTAAAGAGAGGAACATTGAATAGCAGAGGATTTTATATTATGTTTTCAAATATTACCATTTTAAAATACTTTATTTTACATATCCAGAATTTCAAACCCACATAGCTATCATGGCAGTTTTTCACATTTTTTCTACTCAGTAAGTCTGTTCTTACACACAACAATATCTGTAGATGAGTTATCCAACCCTGAAAAAACCTTGAAAGCAAAGCTTCCTTACTTATTTTTAGACTGGTTTACAAATCAGTATTTCTTTCTTTTTTCTTTTTTTTTTTTTCATAACGGATATGTAAATATTAGTTATTTTTTGTCAATATTCCATCATGGATATACAGAGGTGTATAATTTTGTGTAGAGCAGCCTCAGCCAAAAGCAATACCTGGCTCCAGTTTAACCTGAAGCTTGCTGACCGGGTTATCTTCTCCAAGGAGCTTCATCTGTCTGTGGAGAGCATCGAGGCGGAATGCAGTCTCCAAACAGGTGAAGGCAGCTCCTACCCCAGAAAGTAACTTGTTAGTTGTGGGAAAATGATCAGCAAAACCTGATCTGTGCAGGACTGGCACAGGGACAAAGTAAAAGCTGCTGCAGGTGCAAAAGACAACGAGACAGAATTACAGTAATGGCAGAGAAACTTGAGTGCAGAACATCTTTGTAATTAGTAATGGAAGTCAGAGCCTAACCCAGTGTATTTCCTCACTCTGATCATGCATCAGGCTGCACTGAAAAACAAAACAGCACGAAAACTATGCTAAAGTTTACATCCTTGACATCATCTCATCAGTTCTTGCATGATAAGGAGAGCAGCACTGAAAAAAGTATTGTACACGTAACTTTCAGGGAGCAATCAAGGGCGACAAAAACATACTGTCACTGGTAGAATAGTAGACACAATTCCATACTCAATGCCATGGATATTACTAAGTAAATGTCACCTCAAGTGGGAAGAGAAAATAATTGGATTTGGTTATTGTATTATAGATCCTGTGTATATTTTTTAAGCTTTATCTATCAAGCTATCTGGTTTTTGCCCTAACTATTTCACCTTCCTCTCATTAGGACTTTTTACAGTTGTGACTGTTAAACTACACCTCCTCTCCCTAATTGCAATGTAGAGCATTCCATGCTTTCAAACCAAACCAGCTGTATTACATTGCTAAGTCAACAGATCTTTCCTATGCCCTTGCAGACATTAGAAGCTGCAGAAAATGTATTTTCAGATTCAGAAGATATTTAACATCCATAACTATTAACATTTTAGCCTTCTTTGCTTAGTTTTTTACCTGAAGATCGGGTTTGTTACATAGATACCTCAGAGTCTCCATGTAACACCTGAATCCTACACAACCAAATGTCAATTAAGAACCAGCATATACCTGGAAAACAGGAGAACCTGTACGAGCAGAGAAAGAAGTGGACGTGCTTCCCAGAGGAAAGCAAGAACTAGGATAACTAGTGTTAAGGGCAATTACTTCGAGCTGCAGAGAGGATAATTAAGCAAGATCCAAGAGGAAATGTAGTCAGTGGACTCAAATTTCCCTAAACAATATCATTGCAAAGATCTCTGTTTACTATTAACAGAAGATACTCCAGAAATTATGTCAGAAATGGTGAGATTAGATCAGAGGTTTGTCTTGGAAACAAAACAGAATGGAAAAAGAACTTACTAAAGAATTCCACAGAGAAAGACATTTTTTTAGTTTCCCAGTAAATGCTTCTTGAAACAACCAGTTCTAGAGACCAGACCACAAAATCAGCAAGGATTTCGTTCTATGTTGGATGGAACAGACTAAGATGTTGAACAGGCTGATATCTGCTGACCTACTCACATTACTGCCATGTATAATGTGATTTAGGACAGTACTACCCACTGAGAATTACTCAACATAAAACAGCTTTCAAAGATACATAATATGCATTGTAATATCTCCATAGATGCTCAGAGCACTTCTTTGTCTACACTTGTCATCAGTTCATGTCCAGAAACAATTTACATGAATAAAAACAAATGCTTGCTTCTAAACATTTTTACTGCCAAGATTTCTAGGAACTTTTCTAAGATTGCTTACAATGGATCCTTGAGAGAACACATGGAATTGGCTTTTAAGAACATAAGAGGACAAACTAGAAAAGCATATGTTCCCATTATTCACTTCAATAACAAGCCAATTAAACTTAAAAGCAAGAGGAATAATTTACTACTTATATATTCTAAAGACAGCACCATTAAACTGACCTGTGAAATTCACTGACACAAGCAAAGGCAGGGCTTACAATCCTGCAGGAAGCCTCCAGCACATTAACAGCTACATAAATCTGTACTTTTTTTTAGTGCTACTGTCATTTTAACAGTAGGTAGCTACTAACTGATCAGAATTAAAAGGACACGTGTTCAGAGGACAGTTAGCTCACAATGTAATTGTGATAAAATTTCTTACATCTTTCTCTGAAGCATCCTCTGCTCACCTTGCTCTGACATTTCAACACCTGCCTGGTACCCAACAGTAGTTCCAAGTCCCCACAGCATTGTGCTAACACACCTCACTCAAAGACCCTGGTACCATAGCAGGTATTGAGCCCACTAAAGTCGAGACAATGTCAAACTCTAAGTATGCAAGATGTTCAACACAAAGTTTGGGGCTGTGTGTGGGTGTGTGTTCCAGAAATAAAACAAAACCTAACTGAAAACCAGCTCCCTACAGACTTCCAAGGCAAATACCCTAAGCAGGCAGCTCTGAGTTGTGCTAAGAAGGAGCACAAGGAGAAGTTTCTGCAGCTGTACCGTAGGTCTCGGTGGTGATCCGGCGCTGCGCGTAGGTGGCCAGGCCCTCGCTCAGCCACATCTCCTCCCACGTGGCGTTGGTGACCGCGTTCCCAAACCAGCTGTGGGCAACCTCGTGAATGACGTCAATGATCAAAAACTCATCGCTCTCCAGAATGGAAGAGATGATGAAGGTCAGGCATGGGTTTTCCATGGCAACAATAGGGAAGGATGGAGGAAGAAAAACAATGTCATATCTAAAATTAGGGAGAGAAGAAAAAAAGGAGATGAATAAATGGCAGCTAGAAGAAACACAGTAATATTTTCTTCTTTCAGAAGACACAGTAACATTTTTTTTTCTTTAGGGAAGGCTCTTCTGAGACCTTCTTGTGACTTCAGGAAGAAACTTTCTAGACCCGTGGTGCCTAATTCTTCTGATCAGAGGATCACAATTTATTTTGTTGGCCAAGGGCCTGCTTATGTTTGGATGTAAAGACCTGACAGTCTTTTGATGTGCAGCGGATGCAGCACATCCCAGAAGCATTGTGCTCCTTTCACACACAAACTCATCACAAGTCGTGTATCTGGGAACCACAAAAATTGTTTACACTATGAACAGTAGTGTAACACAGTGTTGAGTCCCCAAAGGCTCCCAGGAAAGAGAGAGACTAGGAAGCTGTCAATACCATACATGCAGCGTCAGCAAAATAACTTCAATCTGTATGCTTTAGAACACAACATAATATTATGTAATATTTGGGGTTTTACGTAATATTTTACATAATATTTGGGGTTTTTTCTAAATTTCTTTACGAGTGATCAGCACTGCACCATGTTCTCAGATTATTTCAAGCAATATTTTATAAGTCAACAAGGCAATCTTCCTGCTTACCTTCAGCAAAGAAATATAGGAAACCTTTGTAAACACTTTCTCCCATGCAAAGAATGAAAGTATTCTCTCAAAATCACTCTTTTTAAATACATAGTCAAGCTATTCAAGAACTATTAATGTTGGTTTGGGAGACTTGGACTCTAAATGAGTCTGTACTGAGGTATTCAGTATTCTCAGGCATGTCACAATTAATGCAGAAATAAATGAGATAAATAAAACAACCATACAATGGTGTTTGGCCTAGTGCTGGACTTGTATCACAAAACACTGTAGTATGAAAAACCCTTATTCCTCAGGAAAGATCCACTGTTTAGAAGCCTCCAATTCTGCCCTGCAAACCAGCTGAAACACCACCATACCTCCATGGGCCTCCCCGCCACTTTTGGAGATGAAACTCCAGAGCCTGTTTTCAACTACTACAATGCTGCCAGTTCAAATGCTAGTTTGCCCTGCTATAGGGAGAAAGCATGATAATTTCTCAATATTGTTTTATTTTGTTCCCATTGGACATTCTCAGGACACTGATTAAACTCACCTTCCCCATATATAGGGGCCATACAGACCCTCTGCAGCAGTCAACCAGCGTTCAACAATGCCAGAAAGCTTGCTGATGGCTGTTGGCAGCAGGCAAGGCTCTGCCCACACTCTGCTCCTGTCAGAAAACAGAAAACATCAGGTGATACTTCAGCAAACTGAATTATCTCTTAGAAAAAAAAAATAGCCTGACTGCTTACCACACTTCCATGTATGGTAACAGAGCAAGGAGACCTCCCATCAGACCCAGGCCCTCCTAGACTAATGTTCCAAGGAACATTGCAAGAGGTAACCAAAAATCCCTTCAACAAGGCAACGAGAAAGCGGCTGCAATGACTTCAGGGGACAGTAGGCAACATTTATGAAAGAGGAATATATCTTTGCTAGTCCAGTGTCATGAATTTATACCCAACTACACTTCAAACTCTCCATGCTCACAGCTCATGAACCCAACTGTTCCCTTGTCAATGACTCAACATCTTTGCTACTTTACAGTATGAAGCACTGTACAGAGACATAAAATGCAGAATGAACTCACTGCAAATCTTACCTTGGACCTATGTCTGCATGTATGAGGTCTCCAGCCACCAGGGCCACTAGGTAGGCAGGAACTGGATATTCCATGTAAAATTGATATACACCTTCCTCTTCTAGGTAGGAGCTTTGGGTGGCACTCATCAACACCTGTATGCCTGCTGGAGCCTGGAAGACCAACATCATACACATCAACTCACCAGATAATCACAGCTGAATGACTGAACCACAGATCTCTGGTTCATTTTCATCCATGCCTGATGATGTACATTAAAAACAATCATTTACATAACACAAAATGTAAGACTTCTGTGAGGTTTTTATACCACAATCTGTCCAATCCATGAAAACATACCAAGCAAAGATATTACTCCTCCTATATGCCAGCTGCCCCAAAAGCACCCACGTATTAAATTATTTCATCTCTACAAAATCCAACATTATTTGATGCTGATTTCAAAAGACTTTAGGTTTTTTCTTTCAAAAATTAGTACAATACAGTTGAGTATTATCATCAGTAATGACTATTGGAAGGGATCAGCCAAATTCTCTCTTGTATTTTCATTTCACAACTACTCTTTCAGCATTGAGTACAAGGAAGGCAAGACCCAAGTGTGGTAGGCAACAGAGTTACCTTTGTGGCATGACCCTGACTCTGGCCCAAGAACCAGAACTGGATCTAAAAAAAAAATCAGTATTTTTTATAACACTGAATCACAGTATTTTTAGCAGGTGTAAACTGCTAAAAATACATGATGTAACTATCCTTTCACAGGTTAACAGCAACTAAGAGCTCCATGAACCATTCACAGCCAGCCCTTACCTTGACAGTAGCTGAGTAGGTGCATTTCACTGCAGGGGTGTCAAAGCAGGGGAAGAAGGAGCGGTTACACACTGAGTGTCCCTGTGTAAAGACAAAGGGCTTGGCATTGCCATATGTCAGCTCTGGATCCAGCCACCAGATCTGTTGAAACACGACGGGAAGGAGAGGTGAGGGAAACAGACAACATGACAAGGATGAGCTGCCAAAAACAAAACGTGAAATCAAGAGGACTGTGGGGGAGAAGCACCACCTCAGCTGTTCAGCTCCCCAGATGAACACCTGGCACAGGGCACATTTCCATCTCTAACAATTCATCTTTCTACTCCAGTTTATTTGCCGGGAATGCTCAGAAAAATTTCTTACTGTCTGAACACTGAGTGGTGACATGTAACATAGTGACTTCCAGCCACTCACTCTTTCTGTTACGTCAATTTGCTTGGTTAATAACAAGTCCCTAACAAACATCCAAACAACCTTCTTCTCAAAGGGAGTACTCTGGATATCTCTATGTTTATAACTTAATAGGAACAGGAATAGAAGGGGTCAGGTAGCATACGCTGAAAAGAAAAAAAAAACCAACCCAAAACAAACCCGAATCCACAAACCAAAAATCCCTGAAGCTGAACAGTGTACACAACATTATCTGTGACCCTGACACTGCCCTCCTGGCTGAAGCATCAAACATTTTGACACAATGCAAAAAAGTCAGTATATGTAAGAAACATCTGGTCAAGGACACTGGAGGCCCCATTTCACAGAATGGATAAGGAGATTCTGGGTGATCACAAAAGAAAAGCCAACAAAACACACCACTGAGCACGTCAATTTTCAGTACCAAACAGCAAATAAATCACAAGTGAGACTCTCAGCAAATAATTAGAACAGATTAAGAATAATAAGACAAAGTCCAATTATTTGCGTTTTGGTATTTCTGTTTCTAAAGTTTGTGCTTTCACACGCACCCTGCCTCAAACTTTGAAGTGTCGGAGCAATTTTAAATAAGAATTTCCTTGCAATCCTAGAACTCTGGAGCTGAACTTTAATGGAAAATATCAAATATTGTGAAATTTGCAGTAAAATTGGAACCACTGGAAGTCTTGGAAACAGTCAAGCACAAGAAATAAAACTTCTGAGTCTGCTGAATTCTCAGATCAAAGCAACCAATAAATCTGAGATCAGGGAACAGCAGTTAGTACAAATACTAGTTCAGTTCTGGTCCTCAAGGGAAAGCAAGGTAACACAGAAGAGAAGCCTGGGTATTAAGTCTGCTCACGTTTTAACAATGTATTACAACTCTGTCTCCTCATTAACTTTTGGAAGTTAAAGTTTTCTCTCTCTGTGCTATAAGGTTACTTCCTGACACGTTCTTCTCTTGCCTTTAGACCTTTTTCCTCAGATGCCAGTGTGCTCTTCTCCCAAATTATCCACTGCAGCAGCACCCCCAGATATCAGTGAAAGGTGAGGACAGGAAACACACAGTCAGCAGCTTTCAGTTACTCCTATAAGTCTCACACATCTGCTGGCAAATGTTTGGGGGTTTTAGGTAGGAGGCATTACAAAATTAAAAACCTTTATCTAGAAGTAAAATCAATCTCTTGAAATTTGTTTTAAGATAACCCTCTTCTATTTCAAGCCTGTAGGGCCAGAAATAAGCTTAAAGAAGGACTTATGAGGAGCCCTGTCTGTTCACATCTATGTACTGCATTTCAGTATAGCACAGCCCACAGCCCAGAGGCACCTACATAGCTACAGATTTCCACTACATTTCTCATGGAACTCATCTTCAAAACATTGTTTCCTTTGCTTTTTGAGAGACAGAAGAGGCTAACAAAGAAAACAGAGAGATAAGGCACCACCACACCTAAATTGCAACACTTGAGTAGGAAGGAAAGATGTCTTTACAGTGGAAGAGATAAGGGGAAGTTCTCCCTGAGCAGTGCAAGAGGAAAACACAAGCAGGAAGGGAAGGGGAACCAAGAGTTGATTCTTGTTTACAAGAAACTCCATAAATTAAGGACAACTTCTTTTCAACCAGTCATGCTTTATTTGACATTTGGTTGAAGTTAAGCGAAGCACCAGCCCCACAAGCCAAGAGGGAAAACATTTGCAGAGGATGAAGTATTTTTTTCCCCTGTTTTCTAATGTCTGCAGCTACATGGCAAGCCTCTGTCTCTCTTTCCAGACGCACTTGGAACAATGATGAAAGTTATCCTGAAACAATATAAATAGATCTGTAATATAAATAGACCAGCTATGCTGCTGGACAGAGGCAGGGCTATGGGCTGGGGAAAATGAGTATAAGCAGCATCCCAGAAAGGAGTGCAAGGGACAGGGTGCTGCTGGGGCGGGTGGTGGGGCTGTATCATCTGCTCCACATTCAAATCCCTCCTGCACTTCCCCTTGGGAAATACACATGACATCATTATCATGCTCTTCAATTTTATCTAGCTTTTCATGTATACAGGAGAGCTGTTTCACACATTAAAGCTGTTCTGTGGTGCATTTCAATTAAAAAGACCTGCTGGATGATTCCTCTGCTGAACAAAGGCTTTGGGCAGCCCAGGCTTTCCCCTGCCCACATACTGCAAAGAAGCTCACATTTTAAGGCACCTGCCAAGAGTATAATTTTTATTGACTTAGATCATAATCTTTTTCCCAAATCTGGCAAATGACAAAGACAATTAGCTAAGCCTCTTTTAATTTTAAACCTCTCCATGTTTCTACATGCATTATTGATGAAGGTCACAGGAAGAGCTGCAAAGCCACAGCTTCTGTTCTAGGCAAACAAGCTGCTCTATCTGATGACAAAGTAAACAAAACACCTGAGATGCAGAGCACGTGACAAACCAAGGCACACCTGGGCAGCAAGTCATTCTCTGGGGACTGAGGAATCAAGACAAATCTAAGGAATTACAGGGAAGTTTCTAGCACTGCAAAGAGGGCTGTCCCTTCTGCTAAATCCTGAAGATGAGGAAATGTTTTAATTTTTTGTACCAGAACCCAGAGGAGGATTTGCATTTAAGGAAAGAAAATAGCACTGGCATTAAGATGTGCACTGCCAAATTAGAGGAATGACAAGAATCAGTGGGCAAGAGATAGGTGTAGATTTTTCTCTCTAGTAAAAGAAAAAAGAAAATATCACACGAGTATTACCAAGAAGTAAGGGATGAGGGAGAAGAAGGAGAAGAAGAACAGGACTACTGTCCCTGACACACCTGATTACTGTGTGCCTTCAGCCCACACTAGGAGAGATACACGATGATTGTGACAATCTTGCCTCTGATGGAAACTGGTGATGTACTGAGCATATGGTTTCCTAACAGCACAGGGAGCTGGAATGCTCTTTGAAAGACAGATTTAATCTCTCAGCTGTCTCTCAATGTCCATCAAACAACCAAAGATCTTGGCTTCTTCCTCCACATGAGAAATAATGGGACAGTCAAATAACATGTCCAGATGGCTCAAAGCAAGTATATCAAGACAACAGGTTTCCAATTTTAAACACTACTATCTCTGCTGCCGATCTTACTGCCAACACATTCACACTGCACTGTAACATGCATTTACTGTTTTATAGGTCCCACAAGTATGCTAAAGGTCCCACAGATAATAAACCCTGACCTAAGGAGAATAAATTAATAGAACAGCCAAAGAAAATAGAACTTTTAGAAGAGAGAGCTCTGACACTGTAAACCTGTGCCTCACTGACAGAAAAAAGGGACTGCCAGAATATTTACAAGACATGAGTATAAACCAGTTGACCCTTATACACATATGGGTTACTCATCCCTGTTAAAGTACAGTGCTGGGCCAAAGAACAGCAATGACAGAGAGCACTACAATAGCACCAAACTGCTTTGGATCCAAACAAAATAGTTCAGCATGCTGAACATGAAGGGCTACAACAGGTGCTACTCGAGGACAAATATTTTGCCAGCCAAAACCTACAATAGAGAGTGAGCAAACATGGTAGGATTTATGTCAGTGAGCATGCCTGCTTCTGTTTTCCAGTATCACTTGGGAAGGGCTGTGCATGTCCCCAGTGATGTGAACATCAATAATCTTGACATGAGCCCTTGAAGCTTCATTTCAGCTGAAGCAGGACACGTTGTTAAAGGTACAATAAAGAATTCAAAAAACAGTATAAAGAATAAGTAGTTCACCTCTGATCCATGGGGAGCAAGACAACAACAGAGGGAATGGAAGAAATGTCCTCCTCCAGCATCCACACAGGACTGCGTGTGGGGCCAAGGAGACAACCCATTAATACAAGGTGAGATTAAATGAACATCACATCAATCAGTGCCTTGAACCTTCCAGTGGTTTTCACATTCCCAAAGCCAGATCAGTATTCCAATCATACTGAGATCATTTCTCCATAGACTCAGCAGGACAGACTGCCCCCTTGGCAACAGGGCTGGCAAAACTCAGGGGAAAGCACAGGCCGGCCTAAAATAAAACAATTTGTTCAAGAGGAGGAAAGCACATTATCGTGTACTTTGGGAGGCGTGGCTCAGCCACTGAGAACGATTACAGAGCACACAGCAATGCCAAATTAGCTTTAAGGCCTTCTCACCGTAAACAAGGCAGAGAGTGGACAAAAAAAAAAAGTTTCTTCACAAACCTGGGAAAAAAAAATGAACAGAATCTTCTGAACACACTGTGAGCTACATGGCAGAATACTGTACAAGGAAATAGTAAAGCCAGAAATTCCAGAGGTGAAAAGGAACAATATCCAAGTGGATCTGAACTTTAAAAGTGCCAGAATTTTACTTCATTTTCACACTTTTAGGGAAGAATTAGAACATTTAAAAGTCACCATATGACCACAGGAAACTTCTGTCAATAAAAATCTTCATGTGGAACTCACTATTCCGAGTGAGCCGATGTATTAAGACTACCCAGATCATTCCAAAGATGAAATTACTTTTGTGATCGTCCATGTAGTATTAAAATTAGACAGAGAAACATGCAGTAAACACATTCTAATCAGCAAGACTTTCCTATCAAGAGGAAAGGCCTACTATTTACTTCCTGTGGGTTGTTTCACAAGAAGCTTTCATGTTCAATTCCTGCTCTTATTAAATACAATAGATCCACACATTTACTGGGTTTGACCAGTACAACAGCAACATCAAATCAGAGGGCTAAGAGACAATTCCTCTAGGCAAGATAGATGCAACAAAGTTGCAAGACTACTAAAAAACCATTTCTTTTGCAAATGGATTCATGAATCACATGATGAAAATCACCTCAGTTTAATTTGCAGCCTTAACAGACTGTAGAGTAATAAAAAGAACTAATATTTCAGTGGGAATTTCATATTTTCACTGTCATAACTTCTTAAAAACACCAGATCTGACAAGCAGCACCCAAAAGGCTGGGAATAAAACTGCTAAGTACCAAGGGTTTAAAAGAAATGACAGAATTTACAAAGCATTTCACTGCTGAAGAAAGCTAATCCACAGACATGGAAGCACCTCCATAGCTACATCCAAAGGGGTGTTTTGGGCCATTTGTCATCCCTTTTTTTCAGCAGATAACTTAGGAAGATGTGGAATCACTCCTGTTCTTCTCAAAGCTCCTGACCATGGCTCATTGGAACACCAGCCTAGCTGTGTAAGGCCTGATTTTGTTAAGCAGTTGACAAAACCCACACGGAAACTCCTGCATTGTGGATGACATAATTTATCCTGAGGGACTGAGTCGAGGCAAGAGTTTACAAATTTTCATTCTCCTCGCCAACAACTGCAATGTCCTTAAAGAACGAAAAACTTTTAATTACTATAGTAATTTAAGTAATTTAAATTTATAGTAAATTACTATCGTGGGGGGTTCACGCGATTGGGGAAGACAGGAGGGAGGGCGGCTGGGTCGGTACGAACACAGCTGCTGAGTGCCGCGGGGCTGGCAGTGCCGAGAGCCCCTGCGGGCAGGGGACAGATGCTGCTGCCCAGCGGGCTGGCGCTGCCAGGCGATGGGGCCAGGGACGGGACCGGAGGGGCTGGCACTGAGACACCTCCCGCCGCCCCTGCTGCCGAGCCNCCCCCCCGCCGCCCCTGCTGCCGAGCTGGGGCGCTTCCCCGACGGTCACACAGAACGGGAGCAAAGATGTGCGACAGACGCGAGCGGCACGGGAGGGCTCTGCCAGCCGCCCCGGGACACGGTTTCCAACGTTACCAACCCCTGCCCGGTACTCACGGCGGGGCCGTCGGCCGTGGTGTAGCGGACGATGATCTGGAAGGGCTGGTGCGGCTGGAGGGCGGCGGGCAGGGAGATGGTGAGGGAAGAGCCGTAGTCGGTGAAGGGGTCCACCCTGAAGCCGAGCGGGCAGGCGGAGGAGGGCGGCTGGGCGAAGAGGGGCAGC
>VXBB01024251.1:235090-282922 GCA_013399915.1 Illadopsis cleaveri | reverse complement strand
CTTGTGCATTTACAGGGCAGCTTTAATCGGCCCACACGGAGCGTCCCTCCTCTCCCCAGAGCCCGGCCCCGGTGCCTGGTCCGGACACACGGATCCCAGCACTCCTGCTCTGGGGACGGCCATTGGCATGGCCACAGTGCCCCGCTCGAATCACTCCTGTCCCGTCACAGCCAGCTCTGTCCCCACCGCACCGCCTGAATGCCTCGCTTTCACCGTCCCCCGCCCCAGCTCCACGACAAACACCCCCAAACCCTCCACCCCATGGCTCCCAGCAGGGCTGATTCTTGCACGCTCATCCCACCGGTACCTACTTTGGCTTCCTCACTCCTCCTGATCACACCCCCACATCGAGCTCACAGCTAACCCTAAATAGACTCCTTCTCCCTGCACCCCATACACACCCCTTTTTTAATCTCTTCTCTCCCAGCTGGGCTGCCCATAGTTTGCTGCCTCCAACTCTCACTGCAAACTGGCCCGAGAGCCCAGCGCAGACATAATGTACTTTACTCTTCCCCAGAACTCAAGGCAATCAATCACACACCCTCTACTGCTGCCTTCCTAAATGGGAAAGGACAGAAACCACAAAATTATCAGCTTTGGACAAGCACTTTTTTCTCTGCATGTCAACACCAGGAGTCAGCAAGCTGGAAGGCAGGAGATGTGTGCAAGTAACCGTGATTTGCACTCCCCTCAGCCCAAGGGAAGCACAGTCTCTGCCCCATGTAATGACACTTCTGTAAGTTATTTTCACTCTAATTTTCCCTGTTGTGCTTTGCCTACCTCACTGCCCGATGAGGCTCCGAGGCACATATTTTGGACAAGACAGGAACATTTTTCACATGGTTGTGGGTTTAATGAATCCGTAGTGGTACATTCTGAAAGCCTCCCAAGCCTTACACTAACAACTGCAGCATCTGTACCAAATTCCAGCTCAGTCTCCACTGTATCGCCACACCGGAGGCACAAAGTGTGGCCTCAGCACATTGTCGCTGCGGTTACAGGCTCAACCAAGGGTTAAACAAATCACAGTATCACCCTCCACCAACCTGAAGCTAAAGAAAACCTTTGTGTAATCACATATATATAGTAAAACATATGCTACAGTTGCAGTACAAAATAATGAGAGAGCACTCAGGCTCTTTGGTTGCTGCATACGGCACCCTGCACTTTCTCCACGTTCTTTTGAAACACCTTCAAAAAGAAATTTTGCCTTTTCAATAAATCCCCTTGTAACTAAGAAAAACATTTTGTCCTGCCATTTTTGCTGTCCATGTTGTCCTTTAATAAATCAAATGTCCTGCTTTTATCCCTCTGACACCTTCTCTCACTCATACCAGTTGCCTTTTAAAAAAAATTTGGCTTCTTCCAATTTTGTTTCCAGTAATGCACTAAGCCTGTTTGACCTGGCTCTCCTCTACAGGTAATGGGCAAAGCACAGCCCCAGCAACCTCAGGATCTGACCCTGCATGACCTTTACCACAGATAAACGTCCTCAGGTGTTTAAGCTAGGACAACTTTAGGGCCTGATTACCCCAATCTAACTGCATGTTAACTCCAGGGTAATTTTAGAAGAATCGTACCTGTGCTTTGGTTGAAGTGCCAAGCAAGTGCAGTGTGTCCACTCATCAGACAGATGAGATGAGCAGGAACACATTCTCTTGAAGAGGCTCTAAGCCTTTGATAATGGATCAGGATCAGCTGCACTCGCTATGTTTGGACAGAATAAGCAAAACTGATGTAATGGAAATTCCAGAGAAACAGCAACCAGTTATCCCAGGCAAATCTCTCTCCTCTTGCACAACTGCTGGTCTTGGGCCACAGCCTTTGCTGTAAGGTGTGCTAGTTTTGGCTGAGCTAGAGTAAATTTTCTTCACAGTATCTGGTATCAGGCTGTGTTTGGGGTTGGTGCTGAAAACAATGTTGATAATTCAGGGATGTTGAATAACTGTTGCAGAGCAGGGCTTGCACAGCACCAAGGACATTTCTGCTCCTCACCTGACAAGCAAGGAGGCTGAGGGTGCTTAAGGAGATGGGAGTGGACACAGCAGGGACAGCTGACACAACTGACCACAGAGATGTTCCAGACCATATGGCATTATAAAAGGTGGAGAGGAAGGAGGGGACATTCAGAATGATGGTGCTTGTTTTCCCAAGTCACCATTACACACAATAGAGCCCTGCTTTCATGGAGATAGCTGCCCATGGGAAGTGGGGAATGAATATCTTGTTTTGCTTGTGTGGCTTCTGCTTTCTCTATTAAACTGTCTTGATCTCAAGTCTCAAGTTTTCTAGCTTTTACCCTTTCAATTCTCTCCCCTATCCCAAGGACTGTGTGGGGCTTAGTTGCCAGCTGATATCAAACCAGAACAGAAGCATGTGCTATCTCCATGCTGTTTTGGGTAGGGTCTCTTTAAGGAAAGTCTCTGTCCCAATCCCAGTGTCTTATTCTATTCCTCATAGGATGAAGTTTTCTCTGGAATCATATTATAAATTCTAAAGCAGAATCTAACTCTTGAACATTCCAATCATCAACCTCTTGCAGAATGCTCCAAAGATACAGATATTTGTAAATATTAATGTTTCTTCCTTCCAGTTCATTGACAGGGCCTTTGGCCAGGCCTCAGCTTGTTCCTGTGGTTCAAGATGAAAGCCAGTAAAAAAATTACAGCTACCCCTGTGAGCAGCAATACTTCAGTATACCTGTGAAACAAGTGCCAAATGAAGCACAGAAGTGATCACAACAGAAAGAACGTTTCCTTCTGTCAGTCTCTGTCTTTAATTCCAAAGTAACACTGTTGTAGTCAAGGTTTAACAAAATGGTTGAACTAATAATCCCTGCTGTTCACAGGTGACTGTTCTCCTGCTCCATCACAGACCCCCATTTGGCACCTTGCTGAGCTGTTTCAGCTCACCAAAGCAGCAGCAAAAATTCAGCTCCTCAAGAGTGTAACTGGGAAGCAGCAGTTTGGAGCAGTGACTGCTGAGCAGTTCCCTCTCACACCTACGCTACTGTTACAGCCAGCACCTCCTGAAAAGAGCAGCCCCACTTCACCTCCCTTCCTGTGGGTGGTGCCTTCCTGTCTCCTCCTTTGTACAGCATTCCTGCTTTCTGCAAGTTAGCTTTCTGAACTGGACCACACAAGAGCCACTGCTGGCATCAGGAAGGGAAGTCCCAGCCTGGAAGAAGAAGGAGGATAAGATCAGGATGGCTCCCCTTTTGTCCAGACTTCCATTAGCTCAGCCTTAGCTGCAAAGTGAAGCCACACACTGACCCCAGCAGCATGCAGAGCCAGGTACATTAGCCCATTTCCTTCAAGGGAAATATTGAAGTCCATGGGGTAAACTCCAGGCCTGTGAGCAGGGTAAGGTCTGTGCCAGTTAATTCTTGCTTTGGACAAGAGTTAAGAACAATCACAACAATGCTTTTTGTGCTACTTCAAGCCACAGTGGAAGCTCTGTTAATGCCACAATTTGCCTGTGGTACTGGTAAGCAGAAATGCTTCTTTCTGTGGCTTTGCAGTCATGTCACTCTAAACAGTAGTGCTTTCAGGTAAAGAAAATGGAAAATCTGAGCCTAAGAAGGTCTTCCACCTGACCTCCAGTCTTCTACTTGGCTTGAATACTTGCACTGTAACTTATTACTCCCTGTACTACTCAACATACATGTATTGCATGCTACCCCCATGCTGGAGGGCACAAGAATCACCCACTATGCTTTTAAAGAAACACCTTCACTCTGAAGAAAGAAAGATCAGACCATGGTGCATGACAAAAGGAAAAAAGACCCAAAAGCCTGCAAACTTGTTCCCCAGGGCTCAAAAAGGTGCAAAGTTCTTTATGTGCCCAAAACAAATCACGTAAGCCAAAACAATTTACAAAATCCAAAATAGTTTTTATTTACTTTTCAGATTTCTGCCTCAATGAGACATTTTGCAAACATGCTAAGGCTACAAAATGTCCAAGTTGACAAAGACATGCAACGCTGACCATTCAATAAGTCACAGCTATCACAGGAGCGACTGTGTCCCCCCGGGCCACAGGTCCCAAAAAACAGGGATGGTGTACAGTGATCATGGCAACGCACTACGCAGGACCCAGTAACCTGAGGTAGGTCATTTACAGTAAGAAAACCATGTCCTACACCAGTGTTACATCCTGATCAAGAGGAACCCCTTTAAGGTTCCAGAAGACGTGGGGCCAAGGACTGCTTCCTTAACAAGTGTGCAAGAAAGAAACAGGAAATATCAATGTTGATTAATCTTAGTATAAGTGAGCAGAACAAAGAGTTAGTGTTACCCATGCCAGTGAAAGCCAACCTAAACCTCTGAGGAGTGTTAGCAGCTTCAAGATAAAGAGTCAGTCAGCTGAAGCAACTCTGAAAAGGCTTTCCTGCCAGCATACAGGTTATGATTTGAACCTAATGAATAATTCGTTACAGATCATTCCACAAACAGTAAGATTTTGGTTGTGTTAGATCAGCGAAGCAGGAAGAGCGTGGGCTTGCTTGCATTAAAATAAACTCTGCTGATACAGTAAGAAATACTGTGTCAGGACACTGAGAAAATACAAGGCCTTAATGTGACCCAGGAGTGGTTCTCCACTAGGATCACTAAAAACCCTGCTTTGGAAAAGCATCATGGGAAGCAGCAGCCGCTGCCGTGGCGAACATTAGTGATGTCCCAAATAGCTTTGATAAGTTACAATGCAATAGTTACACCACAGAGCTCTTCTCTGCTGCGCTAGACAAAGATGTGACAATAAAGGACACTATTGCAAAGCTTCACTTCCACTCAGACACGCAGAAAATCTGGCACTAGGAAAAGACGAACTGTAAGAGACAAAACATTGTCTGATACAGTCCGATGACAAAGCCAGATCTCTGGTACCATAAACTGTACAAAAATGATAGAAAAGAATATGCACTGTTATTAATACAGTGCTTATTTTAATATAAAATAAACAGCTTACATTTCCACTGTAAATATAGGCTATATACAGAATTATGTATAGATATAGCTACATGTATAAAGCTTCATTATAGGCCTCTGATACATTTATAACTATGGCTCCCTGAGCCATTTGTAGAGTGCATTTAATAACAAAAAATTAGTAATATGGAATAAATACAATAATAAAAACATGAAGAGTTCTTCTGACATGGTTTTAAAAACTCTCTGGCTTGACACATTGTGCTAAAAATTAAAAGATGAAAAGGCAATAATCTGCGAGGAGGAGGAAGAGCTGGCCTGCCACAGGCAGGGAGCGTAGCTCTCCAAAATTAAAGTGACTTTGCCCTGAATTTCAGCCCTTGACAGCAACCTTGTTCTCCGCAGCAGCAAACATAGCATAGAAGCGTGAGTTCTCGTTGGCCAGAAGGGCAGTCGGGGTGTCGAATTCCACTACCTGAAACCAAACAAGGCAGGTAAAGTATGTCAGTAAAATTCAGCAGGGAATTGACTCCCACCCCTTGGACTTGTGATGTGATGGTAAAGAACAGAAAACACAGCATGCATCTTTAGATGAGACACATAGGCAGTGGAAGTACTTGCATTTATGGATACTGTAACCTGGAATGCTTCAAACTGGCTCAAAAACTGGAAGTGGCCCAACAGGAAGCAACTCCTGGTGATTCTGGCAGAGGCAGATGCTATGGGCTTTTACCTTCTCTATCTTTAAGAGCCTTGCCCACTGTTCTTGCATTTAACTGTTTATGGCTCCCAAATGGAAGCCTGAATAGGTAAAGTATCTGTCATAGGTGTGCTTGAAGGCACAGGGCTTTATGAAAGTATATATGTATATATATATACACACCACTGAGCCCCAGCAGAGATGTTTATGTTATTACCCATCTCAGAATTAACTTATAAAGGAAGCCTCAAAAAGATTTCTGAAGAGAGAATGTTATTCTACAATACTTTCTTGGTGTGAAAATATATTTTTGTCATCTTTGATCTTGTCACAGGCAGCAACTGGTTCTGTTGGAGTATTATTACCAAGGATATGAATGAACACAGAGGATTTTCTACCCTGCAGTGCAGCTGTTCCCTCATGCACACATGGCACCACCAGGCTGGAGGCAGAGACACCTCCCTGCTCACCTGTCCCTGTGTTAGCACCATGATCCGATCGCAGCCCAGGACTGTGTGCAGCCGATGAGCAATTGTTAACATAGTGCAGTCTGCAAACGCCTCTCTGATGGTTTCCTGGATCAGTAAGTCTGTCTCTGTGTCCATAGCAGCTGTTGCTTCATCCAGGATCAGTATCTGAAAGCAGCACAGAATCCTGGCTGTTACCCATGGTCACACCTTCCCTCCCTGAATACAAAAATACACAGAGCGGGCAGAATGGCCACAGCCAAGCGTTGTCACAACTGGCAATCCTTACGGAGTTGTGGGCACAAACACAGGTTTTACTAGTACCCTTTCAGTTTTCTTTATGTAATTGCCTTCAACAAAGCCCATGGATGACACATTTTACAGTCACATTCTAGAACCACATGTAGGTTATGACCTGGGCCTCAAGTTTCCACTAATTTCAATTTTATACTCAATAGATGAATCTCAAATACAGTTTTTACCAGTAAACTAATTTGACACATCCCTGGTGGTGACATTCCTCCTGGAATGAGTCAATACTGACTAGGCTGAATAGCTTTCTTACACTGGGTAAGAAGTCTTTTCCCCTCAGACAAACTGATTTGGAGTGATTTTTTGTCAAAGCTGAACTGGACATGCTTCATGCAGGTACTGCAGAGACAGCAGTAACTTCTGCTGAGTAGTCTGACTTTAAAAACAGATGCAGAGTGAACTTTAAAATATTATGATATGTCTGTTCCATTTCAGAAAAAAAGTTGTTAAAACCAGAATCCTGGTCAATCTCAATCCTAAAGTCCTTTCTCACTGTAATTATTGTTTGTTTTCCATTCCTGCAAAATCTTTCATTCAGCTGGCATAACATGGTCCCAAATTCCATTTGGAGACCACATTTTAGTGGAGCACCATGTAGAAGGAAAACACTTGGCTCATATTCACAAAAAGGTGGAAGAAGGGAAGAATTGATGCTCCCCAGTAACAGGACACTGAAAAAGTGATTAGGCCAGTCTGACACACTATGGTTAGCACTTGCAAGCAATGAATGCCTTTCCAATGGCAGGACATTACATGAGCTGGCTACACATACCTTCCTGGTTGTTTTAACCTTACACCTCTCTGGTTGCAATAATCATTAGTGTGATTCCTCTGACACACAGAAAGAATCCATAAAAAGGCTTATTCACTCCTATAATTTTTGTTATCTCCAGCTATTTCTTTCCCTGCTGAGCTCACCTTGCAACGACGCAGCAGAGCTCTAGCTATGCACAGTAACTGTCTCTCTCCAACAGAAAAGTTCTCCCCATTTTCCATCACTTCTGAATCAAGTTTCATAGGCAGCTGTGCAACCTTTGTGGGAAAGAAGAGGTGAAAAATCTTAGAGCACTGTACAAAATCATATAAACACAAACAGATCTCCTGACAATCCTTGTCACCAAAAGAGAGTGAACCTACATGAAAAGACCTCTGAAGTAGCGACTAACATGTTAGGTTGCTTTTGGAAGTCAAATGCAAACATGCATCTTCCAGGGCACATAATACTTACACACTCCTTCATGTGAGTCCTTTCCAAAGCAGCCCAGATTTGTTCCTCACTGTACTGATTGAAAGGATCCAAGTTTGATCTGGAAGGGTGAACAGAAAACAAGCAGAATTTTAACTCAGCAATGAACGGCAAACCAGCAGTGTGCTACTTCACCCAGAGAGGTGATTCCCATTTGGCCTTCCACTAAGAGTTTCCTTGCCAAGGAAATCAGATATTCCCAGCACACTGAAGTTAGAAGAGCCAAAAAGCAAGAGTAGAGATGGAAGACAAAGATACTAAAACTTCAACCACATCTAAAGGGAAGCAGGACTTCCATACAGGATGATCACACCCAGTGCTGCACTGGGCCAGCTAAAATCATTCATCTGTGGGTTTTTTGTTTGAAAACCAGAACAGAAGCTAGGATGCCTAAGAGCTACCACCTCACTGGGCACCTACTGCATTTCAGGTGTAAGCTGGAAGACTGCTCAGTCCCTTCTTGCCTTCTTATGGTCTCACTAACCTCACAGTGCCACTGAACAGCACAGGTTCCTGAGGGATTATGGAGAGTTTGCTCCGAAGATCTGCCAAGCCAATGTCATTTATTTTCACTCCATCAATTTTAATGCAGCCTCCAGACAGTTCAACGAGACGAAAGAGTGCCATTCCAAGAGAAGATTTCCCTAAAAATGAGATAGGAAAAACAAGACTGGTGTTTCTACAGAATCATAACAGCTTTCAGATGAGAACGCATTTTAAAAGCTCTCCACATCTAAGAAAAGCTTTAAAATACCAAAAAGTCCTGGCAAGCAATGATCTGGTAAACTTCTGAGCAATTGTGGGGGCAGCTCCTAATCTCCCCTCAAAGAAGCCATCCCTGTAGTGCTGCTCCAACCCCACTGCCATGAAAACCCCACACAAAAACATAAATTACTTATTTAGAAACTCATTTTGAGGTTGATTTAAGGCACCTCACAAACAGGGGTTTGGATTCTTCACATTACAGAGTTCTGAGATGGCTCAGAGCCAAACTTGGCTGCAGCATCAGCACAGAATCCTCCAAGAGAGTCAGACAAGCTGCAACGAGCACATTGTAGGCACAAATCTGTGCTGCTCAGTGGTTTGGGGAGTTAAATAGGATCAATATACTGGCTTCAAGCATAGTAGGATATCCCTCTGCTTTAAATGGAAACTTGTTTTCATTATTGTTTACAGGGATCTTGCTTATGTACAGACATGAATGGAACCTCCACTAACAGAGTGCTCAGCCCCTCCTGTGCAACCAACTTACTGAAACACCAAGGAGAACCAATACAACTGCCTGAATCTATTCAGAAAATGTATTAATTTAACTCTGTTTAGTGTTTTTCCTTACCTGAGCCTGTCCTCCCCACAATGCCAATCTTTTCCTTCGGTTTGATGGTAAAGGACACTTTTTTAAGTACCAGAGGGAGGTTCTCTCGGTACCGCATCTCTGCATTTTCAAACACAACTTCACCTTCCTGTGGCCAGTCCAGAGGAGGAGTTTTATTCTTAATTCGAGCAGGAGCTTCCAGGGAAAGCGTCTTGTAACAAAAATACAGAAGTTTAGTTTCCAGTAAACAAAGCACCAAAGGAAAATTATCAACTGCAGCTTTCAGCAGCTCTTCCTGCAGACTCAGCCCAGATCATTTATGGCAGTTTCATGATGAGCTGTTTGGCTGCAAGTGGGCCCTGTGGTCCAGAAATTTGCTGTATTACACTAATCACACTGTTAATTCCTCTCCTGTTGCCTCAGTAGTGACATCAGTCCTTCTATACAACAGTGGTTTTCATCTATGGAATTCAAAATGTATTTTAGGCCTATTATTTATCTGCACAATACTGTTGAGTTTCCTGGCACTCCAAAGACTGGATGCAAAATCTGCTGCATTTTCAAGCCTCATTTGCTAAGCCACGCCAGGGTCACCACTATTGATTTTGACACACAAGAGAATGTCCAAGTAGAACATTAAATGCCACCCTCTTCCTTCTCCTCCTGTTCCCCTGTCCTACTGAATCACTGAGTCAGTCTCTTCCAGCCTGCTCACTTCTGCTATTTCACTCTGCCCCTTATTGAGCAGTTCACAGATTACACAAAAAAGCAGAACCTCTGAAAAGCCAAACACAAGGCTTTATAGCATGTTTAGTGTGAAGTCAAGGTCACTTTCTCATATTTGGCACAAGCACCCTCAAAGAATGGCAGCAATCCTGTCATGGGATTCACCTCATGTAACTGAACCAGGCCATGACAACTCCTTTATAGTCTCTATAAAGAGAGATTTCTACAAATGCTATAAAACATCATTCCTGGAGAGTGATTTTTCTCATTATAATATAAATACTTGGAACAGGTAATAAATTGCCCTCTAGAGACGCCCATTTCCTACACTGACCATTGAGAGATCCCACAGGGATGTCAGTTGTAGACATCTGCAACAACTAGTTAGAGGCAGATTAATTGTACACCAGGGGCTTGAGAGAAAAACAGCCATCTGCTATGATAGTCTCCAATTCTTTGAGCTTGGTGCTCAAAACAACAAACTTGAGACCCCACTGAAAAATGCCAAGCCTGGGCCTTGGTAAGGCCCAGGACCTGAATGGTGTTTCACTGGCCACCTGCCCTTCACCTCAGCTTCAAACTAGCTTTACAGTTTCATAAATGGCTGTCTTGAGGTCAAAATTGTTTAAAAACCACAGACAGTGTTGCTTAATAGTGATATAGAATGAGAGATATAACTTAAAAAACCCCAAACAACAGCCTACAGCTGTAGGTTTTGCCACTAAGGGCCTGACTGTGATAAACCCATCTCAGCCCAGTGAGAGATACAATATTTGGCACACCTGCCAACTTGTGTGGCCACCAAGTCTTCCATATGAAGAAATTTTCTACTTCAATGCCTCCACAGAATTTATTTAACTGGGGGAGTAGACAGGTTTGGGATTTTTTTCTTCTCTGTTTTTCAGCCTGTGGAATAAATCCACAGGCTTTTAAAAAAAGCTACAAATATCAACTACTAAATAGCTCAGATTTACCAAATAAATACATGTATCTCCCTCTGAGGTTCACAGGGAACATTAAATGGAAAAGCCTTGCACTTCACACACCAGACCCAGTAGGAGGCTTTCTCCTGGCTACACTTTTCCCACTGACCTATGCCCAGTTCTGCACACACAAATCCCAGTTACAAAGAAAGGGCTACAGATAATTAGAGCAGCTTGCTAAGCATTTAGCCTGGCACATTTTTCATGTTCAACTGAGCACATTACTCATGTTTACAGTAAGAGCATTCCCTTGACTTTTCAAGCATATGTTATGTAAGACAGCTGTGGAAAAGTATGCTTATTAGGATGAAGTGGAATTACTTGTAGATAAAGTAACAAACAGTTATCTGTGCTTAAATGAAGGAATTCCATTAGGTTTGGAATGAAGGATGCCAAAACACCATCCTTTTGCTGTAAAATAATGTCTTGAATCCCCAAGTTACCCTTTTCACACACTCCACTCTTTACCGTGAGTGTCGGCAAACTTCCAATAGCCTTACGTAAATCCAGCAATGCTTCTTAGTTACCTACCAGCTCCGGGCCATTCAGCCCCCCAGTGCTGATACATGTGATTCACAAAACAAAGTCACTCTGCAGTGTTACAGCACAGGCTTTAGTGCCTTTCCAAGGTCAGGAACATTTATTCTGTACTAAGGCAGACTACAGCTGAGGCCAGCAATGTAACAAGCAACACAAAATCACTACCTTGATATAGTGGTCAATCCTCTCAACTGAGGTGAAACGAGCTTCTGTCTCTGAAGCCAGTCTGACTGTGAACTGGAATAACCCTGTTAACTGAAGGGGTGAAAAAAAGAAGTTTTAGAGCTGTGACTTGTTATTGAATTCAGAGATGAATGTGGCCAGCAGGATCAGGGCTATGACTGTACTTGGAACTGGTGAGGTCATGCCTCAAACCCTGTGTTCAGTTTTGGGCCCCTCATTAAAACACAGACACTGAGGTGCTGGAGCATGTGCAGAGAAGGGCAACAGAACTGGGAAAGGGTCTGGAGTTCTGTGAGGAGCAGCTGAGGGAGATGGGGGGCTCCACCTGGAGAAGAGGAAGCTCAGAGGGGATCTTATCACTCTCTACAACTCCCTGAAAGGAGGGTGTAGCCAGGTGGGATTTGTTCTCTTCTCCCACTTAACAAGCAATAGGACAAGAGGAAACAACTCAAGTTGTGCCAGGGGAGGTTTAGATTGGATGTTAGGAACATTTCTTCATGAAAAGAGTTGCCAAGCACTGAAACAGACTGCCCAGGGGAGTGGTGGAGTCACCATCCCTGGAGGTGTTTAAAAGTCCTGTAGATGTGGCACTTGGGGGCATGGTTTAGTGGTGGGTTTGGCATTGCTGAGGTAATAGTTGGACTCAATGACCTTACTGGTTTTTTCCAACCTAAAGAATTGTATGATATTTGACACTCTTGACATTGGGCGTCATATAACTAAAGTGTTCAAGGCAAGTTAATTAAATACTTCATTTTAAAATCACCATGATTTATGAATCCCTTGAGAAACCAGCATCTTAGAAACGTTTCCCAGGAGAACAGCTCTAAGTATGAGGTGTCTAAGCTCTTTAATTTCACCCCGGCGCCACAAGGAGGCAGAAGAGGCCAAACAGCAGCTCCAGCACGAGAGCTCAGAGCCCTGCAGCTCCTCTGAGCCAGCGCTAGACGCTGTTTGCTCATTAGCAATATCCACATTAAAAGAGAAATTGAGTATTACAGTAGGCAGCCACACTCACCTGCACAGCGTATGAGATGGCCAGCCCAGCATAGGCAGGAGGGATCTGGCCATGCATCAGGACAATCATAAGGCCAGTGGTTGTGATCAGAGCAATGCTGATAATGTCCAGGCGCACAGCCAGCCAGCGCATGGCGCAGCTGAACAAGTAAAACGGGGCCTGGTTGTCATCCAGCAGCTCCTGGTACCTGAAACAAACACAGCAAAGGTTAGTAGACTCCATGAGCCTGATGTTCTACAAATATCAGACCTATTTAAATCCCTGTTCCAGTATCAGGATTCAGGGTGGGAAGACTTGTCACTGACCAAGTTTCAAACCAAAACATGATGGCAGGGTTTACAAACTTTCTCCACCACTGCTCTTCCCAGTTTTCCCTTACTCTTTCTTCTGTTCTCACACCTTTTTTCCCCAGAAAAGTAACTTTCAGTCATAGAACCAATGATCCATCAGACCCCAGTAACAAATCCTTCTGAATGCCAGAAGCTGTTGCATTCAGCTTTGTGCTCCACCATTCCCAGATGGATATCTAGACTGACCTGTGCAGAAATTCCTGTCCTTTGTGGTAGGCATGGATTGTGGAGAGACCCTGGATGCTAGATGTAATGTGAGACAAGAACGGAGACTGTGTGATGTTGTCCAGACGCTTGAGCTCTCGAATAAAGACTCTGGAAGGAAAGAAGCGCTTTGAGTTTCATGTAGAACCACCATATGCCAACCACTACGTTGTATTCCAGGGTGAATATATTTAGCCAAAGCAGCTGGTGCACTTACCTAGACACAACATGCAGAACTGTGAACAGGACAATGAGGGGCCCCACTGCCACCAGGAACCAGGGGAAAACCCCAGAGATCACCCCCACACAGAAGAACACAAGGATGACGTTCTGGATGAACATTTCCGCTTGAAACGGCAAACGAACATCAACTGGTGAAATGGAAGGAAAAGAAGAAGATCTTGAGAACAGAAAACAAAAACAACCTGCAGAAATCAACTCAGTCAGGCTGTACATCAGTAACAAAGACAGTGATTTCTCTTAGTTTATTCAAAATTAAAATGTATATTTTCATTGGGATGTTTTTACCTCCTGAGTTGCTGGCAGTCCAATTATTCCATTTGCAGCAATAGCACTGATGGAACTCTGACCTAATTACCACCTCTGCTGCACATCAGCTTCACTCTAATGTTTTAAGTTGCCTCTGCATTAACTGCTGAGAGCCCATGTGCAGCCTGGAGGTACAACAGCAGCAGCACATTTCCTTTTTTATAAGTGAATGATCATGCCTGAGCCATCAGCTGCCTTCTAGAATCACAACCCAGGTACATCCCAATTCCTGCATTGTTTACTGCAAGTGCACATTTGGAAACAGACATAGGGTACAATCACCCCAACAGCAATAGACTAGAGAGTATTCAGGAGTTAACTGGGAGGTCTGAATACGGGATTTACAGGGCACAGAGTGAGAGATACCTTCATCCATGTCTTTGGAAAACCTGTTGAGGATCCTCCCAGTGGGTGTAGTGTCAAAGAACTTCATGGGGCTACGCAGAATCCGTCGGAAGAGCTCATCATGGAGCCTTGAGGATGCTCTGAGAGTTCCCTGACAATGCAGAAAACATTGCAGGGTTATGAGGCAGCGTTTGTGTTCCTGCCACTGCTTCTCCTCTGGCACCCAAGTATTCTACTCCATTTCTCTCTCCAACCATAAGAGGTTTTTTACTGCATCCTGTGCTTCCAACCAATGGAGGAAGCTATTAATTTGGGCAGAGGTTTAGCAGAAACATGGTGCAGCCTCAAGAGCTGGCTATGAAAACACTACAATCCATAACTGACTGTGGTTCAAAAGTCCCTCTTGGGAAATGACTAAAAGAACCACAGTGACAGCAATTTGCAGAAGTAGGAGGAGGGGGAGACAAACAACAGCACTGGTACATACCTTTACAAAGACCACACCACGAACAGCTTTCAGGATCAACATAACTGCCATAGACAGTGCATAGATGCCAGCATAGTAATGCATGCGAGGGTTATCTTTCATACTGTTGCTTATGACAGTCTCATTTCCCAAAGTCACAGTGGTGTTCTGTAGAAAATTCAAGGTTTCAGAGGTTGGTTAAGGCAAGTATGTATACATTACATGTGGCAGAATTTAACTGTCCTATGTCTTCTTCCACTATATTTGATATTTTTTTCTCTAAAGTACTTCAGTGACCATTGAATACTTCAGAAACTTTTCCCTGGCAGAGATGCTTGACTTGTAGATTTGTAGCCCTTGATCTTTTTTCTACAATATCTTTCAAAATACTACCACAATGCCTATTTCATTTGATTCATAATCTCTTATTTCATGCTTATTTCTTGTGTTCTTCTGAACAATGTCAGATACTTGCATACTACCACACAGCCATATTCACCCTGGATAGATCTCTCTATCAAACACTGTTGTTATTTCTGCCACTATACAATAAATTCTTTACTGGCACACTGTTACACATTCTCATCCTCTCTTTTATTTTTGATCTTTAAGTATGTTTAAGAACCTCATTGCTGATTCTAATATTGTTGGCCATCTGCACTTCATTATTTCATCTCTGAGATTAGTAGCTTTCTCTCTGTGCCCCCACAAAAACCTCTTGCAGTTGTACTTGGATTTTTAAATGCAACAAGACTTGCAATCAAAGCCCTGAGAGTGGGAAAAAGCCCAAACCACCCCACGTCATCAGAATCTTCAAAACAATTTCCAAGTCATTTGACTCAAAGCCATATTTAAACAAATATTATTCTGTTAGCTATAAGATCATATTTAAGCAAAACACTAAAATTAGCTTACTGGCCCCTTTCATATTTTCACTTCCTTTTCTTACACTAACCAAGAAAAGGAACAAGAGGGCAGCACTAAACCACATAAAATTATTATATCTTTCTTATTACTGGAGCTCTCTTATTCTTGGAGATGAACTCCCTAGTGAGTCTTACAACTTATTTAAATTAGGGAACACCATTTGGTCTCACAGGACTGCTTGGGATTACTCTAGCAGAGCAAACCCCCAGCCCATTAGAGTAGAGAAGCTATTTAACTTACTCCACTGCCTTGCTTGATCCAGAAACTCAGCCACCAGTTGCTAAAAGCTGTGCTGCCCACATTCAGCACAAACAGTGCCATGATGATGAGGAACGCAAAGGGGCCTCCAGCTGCCTGAATGTAGACACCATAAACAGACCAGGGGACAGAGCCTTTGCCTTTCTCTTCCAACTGGACCAACTGGCCTGTGAAACAACAGAGGATTAAGAGGGAATGAGGAAAAGAAAGCTCTTCCATGAAACTCCTACAGATTTGTGAACACACACAAAATTAGTCTTTCAAATTGTGCAGAGTACTTTCAAAAACACACAATTTACTTCATGCTTAGAACTCAGTGGTTCAAACAGCTTTTCAAAGTCACATTTCTTCTGCAGAATCATTTAAGTCATGGTACAGCTGAAAAAGCCTCAGCAGCACAGACTTAAATGTTAGACTGGGATTGGCCTCACTACTGGTTTTTAAACCATTAAGTTCAAAGCTAACATTAAACAGAAGTACAAAGGTCAGACCTTCCCTTCATCCATAAATGCCACGTCCTGCCCAGGACTGAGTGCCAGGCTGTACACATGGCCCTCCTAGGACAGGAGGGAGAGGTGGTGTGGGAGACAAGGCAGTACCAGCTCCTTTGTGCTGAGGGCATCTGACCAACAGCAACCTGATTGAACTTAAAAACATTGTACAGGCACCCATATTTAATGAATTAATGAATGTTCTTTGTCCACTTCCTGCATCCTATCAACCACACTAAGTGATTAGGATTGAGACAGCTTCCAAAACCTTAGAGGTACATTAACAATATACTTTGAACCACACATTTTGATCTTATTGGAGTACAAAATAATTACAGCCAGAAATTTGATTACATAGTTACCCTCCTCTTCCTTCTTTACAACTTTCTCCTTCTTCACAGACCCTGTTTTGGTACTTTTATCCTGGGGCCTTTTCAGTGAATTGTTTGTGTTCTTCTTTATATTAATCTGCAGGAAAACAATGACACTAAACATATGGGAGTAGCTGGCTTTGACATTTCCATATCTAAACACAAACTTTTACTAATCTGCCACCTAAGGACAAAGGCTTTCAATAGCTCAGCACTCATGTCAAAGGGGATATTAACTTCACGTTTATTACAGATGACTGACAACTCTGATGGAATAAATTCTCCTTCACTATTAATCTGAACTACTACCAACCTGCACAGGTAGAGTGCAAGGTTAATTTCCAGAATCAGTGAAATTATGAGTGCACATGGTAGAGGAATGATATCCCTACTACTGCAAGAAAGATATAATCTCCCTATCCCTTGTAAAAATAACTCACAATTTTTTAAAGAGGCTTTTTTCCCCAAGCACCCTAGCACTTACAGACATTTCATGAGAGCTTTCTTAAGAAAAGTCAGGTTAACTTGATCTTTCAGAAATCCAATATCCAAACACTAAAGTGCACACACAAGCACCGTTCTAAACCCAGCCATCTTCCCATAACTGGGAGTTACTGCCTGTTCAGTCAGCCTACATGGACTGAAACACCTTGAACACTATGTTCAGGGTTGCCCTCCCACACTTTACAAGAGATCAAACCACAGAGAATCCAACTGATCATCCATTTTATTCTTATCCCATAGGGAATGCAATTTAATGGTCCTTCCAATGTTTACAGTGACATTGAAGGTTAGCCAAGCATGAAGACTGGAGAATCTCTTGCTCCCTATCATTATATTAGTCTTAAAATGGCAGAAGTATAATCTTCATGCCTCAAAGGATATGCAGAGCAATCATTATATCCTTTTGCTTTTTTTCCACAAACACCTCCCAGGAGAATGTGTCACCAATCTCCTTCTATATCTGTAATTCTTGTAATGCTTCCTTCTCAGAAATGTTTTGTTTTAAATGTCTTGTGAGTAAGGAGCCTCTCATCTCTTAAAAGATAAACTACTGATGTCCTTTTAATCTTTTCTTTCTAAGTGAAAATGCACACAAAATTTAGACAAGTAAGTTATTATAAAACAAAATGCAGAGATCCTTATTCCAGAGATTAACTTCAAGAAACAAAGAGCCGAAAGGTGGGAAAAATTAAATTGCTGAAAATTTAGATGTTGTACTGAATGATTCTTGTTATTTTCTAGATTTACAATTTACACCAACTGGAATACTAGAGCACATATTCAAGTTTGCATTTACAGCATTAGTGTCAAGGCAAAACATTTTTTCTCAAACTCCCCCAAAACACTGCATTTTCAGTTATGCTTCCAAAATACTGTCACATCTAATGTCTGACAAGTTGTGTCGCACCTGCTGTGCCTCAGTCACACTCCACTGAAAAACTAGTAACAAGCCAGTAAGAATTTTTTCAGTCAAAAGTTGTTGAAGATCTGTGCTAATTTGGAGGCAAATTAAGGTGGGTACAATAAGAGAGACAAACTTCCTGCTCTGAGCATCACCAGGGGAGACACTACAATATTTTCATGATTAATTCATGAGCTCATTGGCTAAGTCCTCTCTAGCACACATTCCCTAAAAACAAACTGTGACAAAGTGCTAATGAAGCACAGATTATTCTACAGGAAATCTATTGGTCAGATCAACCCATGAAAATGTGTGAAGCCATTTTCTGTGTTTCCAACAAGATCACTTGGTTCACCTCAGAACAGTCAAGATTCACAGCACTTTAAAATAAACAAATACCTCAATATGCGGTGTTTCTCCCAGCTGTAGGCTATTAAAAATAGTTGCATAATCCCCATTTAAATTCATCAGCTCCTCATGACTGCCTCGCTCAGTAATGCAGCCTTCTTTCATGAAGATCACTTCATCACAGTCAACAAGGTACTGGAGAAAGTGGCAGTAAGAACAAGTCTCTGTCACAACGTTCAATAACCAAACACTCCCACGCAACCCTTCTCAGTAGCTTGTAGACACTGGCACACAGCACACCTATTCCCACATAACAGACAGCTGATTTTCAGAGGTCCTCCTCACACTGGAGCACCATGATTACTCACATTACACAAATAAAATGGTTTTGTGTCCTGTCAAAACCAACCTCTTCTGGAAGACATGACTCAGGATACTTAAGCATTGCAAATACTGATTGACTAAGCACTAATATTTCTATGCATAGAAGATGGCAAAAAAAATCTCAGGTACATCAATTCTGACTTACTGACACCAAATATATGTTTTCTGCTGTGATGAAATAGCTTTATAGGAAGTTAGCAAAAATATTTTTCAACAGGGCATTTATTTCTCTGGTAAATTTTCTTTAGCCAAGTGTTACCAGTCCCAACCAGACACCAAGCAGCACTGGTACCAAATAATTGAACTGTGCTCAGTGCATATTTGCAAACCTAATTTATAGACATAAACCACACATTCTGTACACAGACAGGGTTGTCCTGTCACAGGTCACGGCACACAAATTTCCAGTACGAAGGCAACTGATTGACAAACCATTTCAAGAAACTCCAAGAAAGAAAGCATGGGAGATTCAGTACCTGAAGCTGATGCGTGATGAAAAGGACAGTCTTTGACTTCAGGTGCTTCCTTATTGCACTGTTAAAAATGTGATTTCCAACGTGAGCATCTAAGGCACTAAGGGGGTCATCAAGGATGTAAATGTCCCTGTCACTGTACAGGGCTCGAGCCAGACTGATTCTCTGCCGCTGTCCCCCACTCAGGTTAGCCCCTCGTTCACCAATCTGCACAGAGACACACACACATTATTTCATTTCTTCAGCACCATGCAACATAGATGACCAGAATAAAGCAGACCATAATATTCATTTTTATTTATTTATATAAATATACTCCTCCATAACATTTTATAATAATACATATATGTACTCAAGTTTAGGTGTCCACTTTGTGGCGTGTTACATATTCAAACTCAAGGTTAATATACTTGAAATGGGGCAGTACTTCCTTTGCTTATCTTACCTTTTATGAATTAACATAGCCATTGTTTTTCTTAGCTATTTTAAATCAAGTTCAATTAGGTCCTGGTTAAGGCAGCTAAATTCACAACACAATAACAAAATTCCCAAACAGTCAACATCTGAGTAAAAAACAGGGTACAACTCTTAACAGTCCAGGGCCCATCCAGCTCAACTCAATAGAGTGCATTCAACAGCTTGGCTCATATGCACCCCAAGACTGATGTACCCTCACTCCAGTTTACCCCACCAAACCAAAACTCTTTTCTCCACCTATTAATTAGTTTAGTATAAGCGAAACATACCTCTGTCAGGTCCCCATTTGGAAGGATGGCCAGGTCAGGCCTTAGACAGCAACCATTCAGCACAGTATTGTATCTGAAGAACAAGTAGATAAATAGTTAAGAACACTGATTTTCCCCACAATTATTTAGCTAGTACAGCATTGTATCATTTTCTACACTAATAGCAGATATTCCAGAAGCCTACAACAAATCATCTGCCTTGGATTCTCAGGAGAAAACTGAGGGTAATAATTAATCACCTACTTCAGAAACACTGTGAGGATAAAGAGACAATTTGTTTTCAAGGATAGTTGGCTAAGGGCCACAGGAAAGTCCCCCACTGGAGGGGGGCCATGGAAGATGTCAGTACATTGCACACAGCAGTTGTTGTGTTTGAAGAGGGCAAGGCCAGGACAGAAAGAGCAAGTATCACTTAAGAGCTGCCCACAGCAGCTGCTGGTTTTAACCAGAGGTCCAGGATGAGGCCCAGTCTCACTGCAAGGAGCAGTGACAGGCACACTGACAGCCACCAGACACAGGGCCACATGCAAGAGAGGCAGGATCCTAAATGGGACTTAGAAGAGACTTAGACTCCAGAAGAGCATAGAGGCTTTATCTGAAGTGTACTCCGCATTAAATTTTTCCCACGCTTGGGCCAAGAATTACCAAGCTTTCATGAAAATCAGCAAGCAGTGTGACAGACCTTTCTTCATCATAGTCCTTGCCAAAAAGGATGTTGTCCCGGAGAGTGGCGTTGAGAATCCAGGCCTGCTGGGCCACGTATGCGAACGTCCCGCTGACTGCAATGCTCCCCTCCAGCAGGGTCATCTGGAATTACAGACCAGCTGGGAGATTATGCTACCCCATGTTTAGAGTAGACTTTGTTCTACAGAGTACAAATAAGTGAAATAGGAGATGGGAAAGAGAAGAGCAGAAGTGCTCAACACAGGATTTCTCACCTGTCCTAAAATTGCTGAGATAAGTGAAGTTTTTCCACTCCCCACACTGCCACAAATTCCAACAAGTTTTCCCTACAGAGAAAGGAAAAAATCATGGTATTCATTTCTTACATTCTTCATCCCTTACAGAATTCAGACTACCTTCAGTACCTCTGAGAGGACAGCTGGATATGAATGACAGCTATCAAGATACATAACAGACAAAAAAAAGGCAAGAGTCAGCATTTTAAAGCTCAAATTGTATAGAGTGAATGCAATCCCACAGTGAAATAAAACTGTGAAATCAACTTTCAAAGGTGAAAAACAAAGGTATTTGAAGAGCAGCTTCCTTCTTACTAGGGATACAGGCTCAGAGGATCAATAAACCCAAAGCACCAAGGCCTGCCTGAACAGAATGCACCAAGATGCTTTTGAGAGTGATAAGGAAAGATATAAAACAGGAAGAGTCTGAAAGAAAAGAGAATTTAGCATATATAGGTCCAGTAAAACTCCTAGCCACTTAGACTCTATTTGCTAAAGAACATGTACCAAGCAAATACTAGAATTCAGTCACTTAGAAGAATTTCTCTGCAATATAATGGGTGGGTTAATACTCGCATTAAACAATTAATTTATCAAAACTATTTTTATTCCTTTGATAAAAAATGTAATGTGAACAAAAAAGGTATATAGACAGTTGTGGAACACATTGCTGGTCTTCTCTTGATAGCACACTTCTGAGACAAAACCAGCCTTTACATTTTCAAGTAACTGTACTCTTTTGGAGGCAATTTTTTAAACTATATGCCTTCTCCCCCAGAGTATAACGTATAGATTTTTTTTTTCTGTTTAAAATAGTTTGAACTCTCCCTCTATTTGTATAACTACATAAGACAATTTAACCATTAATATCTTCATAAATATATGGATCCCATTATTACAACATCCAACTGCCAGAATGAAAAGCTTTTGTATTTGTAGATAATGTCATGCATTAAGTTCAATATTTTTTCTTTGACATTTTAGCAATAGCTCCAAATGCTTCTATAATTCTTGAAAACCTGCATCCTACTGTACAAAAATTCTCAAGAAAGAAAATTGCACACCCTTCAATGAAAAGCACTGTTATGCTCCATTGGAACACCTAATCACCTGAAATGTTCACCGAGAGTACAGCTGGAACTCTGCAAAATTATCAAATCACTGCAGGAACACGCTGTTCACCAGCACCTGGTAGCTGGTGCCCTGCAGATCCTCTGAGCTCAGTGGTTCACACACTCTCCTAGGAGCTGCAAACCCCTCAGCTGGATGTGGAAGCTATACAGCCTGCCCTTGTTTCACAGGCTGTTTGCAAAGACCTAGCTGCTAAAATAGCACAGCTGTTTACAGCAAGATCAGACACTGCATCCTGGATACTGCAGTTGCCATGGATATTACAGGAGTGCACAAAAGCAATATGCTCCATTTCATACAAAATGAAACAGCACACAGCTCTCTGTTCTAGGGGGCAGCTAAAATGAGACCTTTTAAAAGCTCAGATTTCCTCCTTTCATTTCTTCTTACCTTTTCTATCTCCAAGTCAATGTTGTAGAGAGTCCTCTGAAGCCGAAGGTTAACCAAGTGGATGATCTTGTGCTCCTCTTCGGGGCTGTGATGGTCATCACTGTCCACTAGAAGATGGCCCCTCTGCTCTGCCAGCACAGCTTGCTGTCCTTCATTCTGTAGCTTCATTTTCTCTTTCTTGCTCTTGGTGACTTTCTTGTCTTTTTTCACTTTGGGGGTCAACTTTGGTGAGCTCTGGACGCTGGCGTGGGAGAAGTCCCAAGCCAAGGTAGCATTTTTCACCTCTATCGCGGTGTGAGGATTGGCTGGTTTTTTCTTTATCATATGAACCTCTTCCATTAGAAATAAACTCTGATAGGAGTTGTGAGAGAGGTGTAAAGATGAGACACCTGATCAAGACTGGGAGACAAGCCTACGGCACACTCACGCAGCAAAACACATCAGGCTATATAGTAGGAGGAAGCTGAAGAGCAAAAGGTAGCTCATTAGTGTAAACTAACTCCAGGTCTGCTAAGTGGCTGGGGCATTCCTGGATGTGGTGGAAGCACTTGGATACACTTGACTTCCACGGAACTGCAATACTGGATGTGACATGACAGGGGCTTCTTCCTTTGACACTGCTTGCAACTGCAGCTCTGTATGTTCCAGATTAAAAAAAACATGAGCAGAACACACAGGTTGAAGAGGAGAGGTCACTTGAGACAGGACTGACTTGTCCTGCACACCAACTCACTGTGGAAGGAGACAGGATGGCCTTTAAATTGAGCCTTTACCCATCAACTTTTCTGCTGGGAAAAAGTCATCTTGCACAAGTGTAGCTGATCTATTTTGGGCTGCTTGGCAATAAGAAGTAAGCCATTAAGTCAACTGTATCATGTTTTCCACCACATCCATCAGTATTTATAATCAACAGATTAGGAAGACATTTTTCACACAGTTTAATTACATGATAAAATGTTTGCCACTTACACAATTTGTTTTGAACCGAGTAGTCTTTTGTGACTAAAAATTCTCAATTCCCAGCCTTATTTATTCTTGCAATTGCTATGTCTGAATCACACATTCATAAAAAAGCTCATACTCATTTACAGAGCCAAAAAGTCAATTAAATTTTTATTGTGATGTCAGAGTATCCCCACCTTATGTTACATTCCCACACAATTGATAGCCAAACTGGGAGATAATTCAATTTCCTTTTCCCTGTCTTCCCTCCTAAAGAAAATTCCCTTTAGCGCACTTGGATTTAAGCAGGCTGATTTTAGGCTGACTCAGAAGATGAAGCGCAATTGCTCAAAAGCAAGAAATCTCAAAACCACTCTACAGATCCTGTTTTTCTCACCCAGCGGTTTGTTTCATGGATGCATTACACAGAATCCATGTATCTGTCAATGCTTGTGAAAGCTTCTATTTGGAAAGTGCTATTTTCCATTTTGGAAATTTCCACAATGTGTAATACACTGTTATCTTCAAGAGACAAGACAAAGTAAAGGTCTCCCCTCTGAGTTCCTACAGTACACACAATGCACTCATCCTCCAATCCCCATGACGTGAGATAAGATTGTTCACTATCAGGGTTTTACATTTCCTGCCATAGACCTGTTTTGCCAGATCACAACTCCATTTTACTGATTTGAGGAATTTCAGTCACTTAATCGGGTCTGGAAAAATATAAAACCTCAGGGTTCTGTGACCACAGATAAAACTCCACTGCTTTTTGTCAACCTGCTTACCTAACATCTGATATTTTCAAAAGGTTTTATTAGCAAAGCATAACATTTCATTGTACACATGTAGTAGTCTTTTCATACAGATGCTCTTAAAATGGAGTTAAAAATTATTATACAGTGAGCCAGCAAGTCCTTCAATCTTATCTCTTCCTGTGGCCAACTTCAGAATCATACAATTATTGAATCAGACTATTTTACTTCTCACACTGGTATTATTTTATTCTTAAACTGCTAATGTTCCTTCACTACATTTGTATCTCTTGCAGAATCAAATAATCTGGAATGCTAAGTGTAAAGAAAATAACTTCTTTGCCATTAAAATCATATTACCTTCCAAGTGTTCCCTTTGCATCTACTGAACACATACAACACTCCACACTTACAGTGAAAACTGTGAGGCCAAATGACTGCTTACCTTAAATCTGTCAACAGAAACAGATGCTTCAGACAGAGATTTCACTGAGAACGGAGTGACTTTGAGAGCAAAAGTCATTGAGTTAAAGACAGTGACCACTGTGAATGCCTAGAAACAAGACAAGAAAAATAATCACATTTGGATGCAATATTCTAACAGCTCCAGCCTTCTAAAAGCTGAAATGGCACAGCAGCAAGTCAAAACCATAGAAAAGGCCCAGTCCAAGAACAACCATTTAAATATTCAACATATTTTCAAACAGCAGAAAACAGCAAATCTACCCAACTCCTTCTCTAGGGCTTTTAACAGACCAAGACAGACCTGTTCTGTTTGCAGGCCTAACAAAAGCAGCAGCCAGCAAATTCTGCATTAACCTATTAGTGAAGCCACAAATTCAAACCCTATTTTTAGAAATTTGTGCTGTTTGCATCCAAGCACACTGCAAAACAAAAACATCCAGTAATCCCCAAGGTCCCATCCGAACAGCAAACAGGAGGACTTATTTACATTCAGCCCAAAACCTGTTCTGAGGAAGGTCAGCACAAAAGAGTACCAAGAGCCTTTTATACAAAATATAAGACTACACCTGCTGCTGTCACAGCCATCAGATGTTCACTTCTATGAGCCAGGATACAGTCTGACTACACAGGAAATGGCTCAGCAGAAAAGCTACAGAAGCAAAAGCATAAAGAATGTTTTCAACAGTTTACCTGAGCTGCTGTAAGGTCATAGCCAAGGATCATATGGACCGAAAAGGTCACCACACTGGCAATGACAACAACAATGGGAGCCACTCCCACAGTGATGCTCTGGAAGTAGCCTGCACGCTCCAAGATTTTGCGTTCCTCCTCACGGATTTCTAGAAATACAAATAGGGGCACCACATTTGAACTGTGATTCAGGGGGTACATACACACAACTGACAGTACCATAGCACTATAAACATTGAGTATGAGGCCTAACTCTACACTTTAGTGTTTGTCACATTATAAGCCTTCTCATAAAGAAAGCAATTATAGAGGAGAAAACTATAATGATCTGTAAAAATCTCTATATTTGTGTGGAGATTAATTTTTTTTTAACAACAGACCGGCCAGCCCTTTTATTAAAGAGGAACAAAATTGAAAAATTTAAGATTTGTGGCATGCCACAAACATCATTACACTAGAAGGTGAAACTTCAGAAGCTAGTCTGTTTGTCCAACCTATGGTGCATAACACAGAGAAGCCTGGTGGATGACAGTGTTCTTGCACTGCTCATACAGCAGCATCTACAGCACAAAGTCAGGCTGCACCAGACTACAAAACAATGGGGCATTGGAGCAAAGGAGACATTTACAGACTGTGGGAACTCACTCTGAACGTTCTGAGAAAATGGCTTGACCCAGGCATACATTTTAATGAATTTAATGTAATTAAGAACTTCATTCATCTTTTGCACACGTTCATCTGTTGTTGCTACACATTTTCTTCTGAAATAAGCTGTGAGGCGCGACACAAACATCTGGAACAAAAGACACCACCACGAAATATTAATGGCAACTCAGAAAAAGCAAGTACATTCAATTCCTAATTACCAGAGAAAATTACTTTTTAATCTGAAAATGGGATTCAGATATAGGGCCAGGCAACTGCTGCTCTAACTAACATTCAGGTTGGAAACACCATTAATTTCCTCCTGCCTCATCTGCACCAAGCACCAGACTTATGAGAGCAAATTTCAACAAAGATTTGAGAGAACAAAGGTGTGCACTTTTACCAATATTGAATAGTACCAGTTTAAAGTTTCTGAAGCACAAATTTAACCTAAAAACACACAAAGTTGACCCCCCATTTTAGCCAGCCTTTTAATCTGATTCTGTAAGGTAAATCAGGACTTTGCCCAGCCAGATCAATTTCTAGTGTATGCCAGTGCTATAAAGGTAGTAAATCAGTTTTTAACCTTTTTACTAAACTAATCTAAAAACAGAAAGTTGTTTGACATGTTTTAAAGTATCTGCTACTCTTACATTTACGCCATTCCTGGTCTGAAATTCAAACCCAACGCTACTTTAGGAAGTTTTAGCTCCTTGCCTTTCTTCATACACCTGCAAACTCTTTTGAAGTCCCCCATCAATAAAGGAGGACTGCTGAAAAGAACTGGAAAACATGTTCAAATCCACTCCTCATTCCCCTCTAAAATGCAATTCCCACTACATAATCCATACTTTTGGGCAGATAAATTGGACCACAGTGAATCTCACAGTATTCAGCCTCCATGGTTTATAAAACATGTATTATGAATACAGTGACAAATCTTCAGCAGTCTTCTAGGCATTTTATAGGCAAGGAGATTTTGGCTTGAACTAGCCTATTTCACAGCTCAGCAGAGGCAGGAGCACCTCATCAAGAACAAGCTGTGCCAGATGTGTTTTTCAACATCTTGTGTTGAGTCAAGAAATCAAGAACACTGCTTATGCAACACTGAGCTCCCATACACAAGCTGGAGGCCTCATGTCTTTCCAACCTCAACCATGAACACCTGAATATTGTGAAGTTTCATTTAGCTATGAATATTAGTCTCAGCCAAATCTATCAGCTTTCCTATCCCTATTTTCTAATTTTATCACTTTGAGCTTCCTGTTTCCAAATCTCTGTTTCATACACTACCTTATAAATGCCTTCATGAATGTGCAGTACCATAAACTGGCTAAATCTAGGACATTTCATCACCTTTTATTCAGAATTACACATTTGTCTGACTCAAGAAAAATAACTCAAGTCTTAACTCTTTCCAACTCACCATTGCTGGGTAGAAGAGGATGAAGACAGCAGATCCCAAAAAGCCTGTTGGACCCAGGATAATCACATTATAAACCATTCCCAAGATGGCTACAATGGGGCCCCCAGCCAACAAACTGCCAACTGCTGCAGCTTCAAACATCCTCTGACCATCATTGGAACAAACATTTATGAGCTGAAAAATAGACAGAACAGATTATCTAGATTTAAGGCACAGCTCATTCTCAAAGGAATATATCACACCTCCCTTTTCACACTGCCGTTTCCAAAACAAGGCTGCAGCTTACCTCTCCAAGAGACTTCTCCTTGATGTTCTTCAGCTTAAGAATTTTCTTAAATGCCATTGTCAGGACAGCCCCACGCAGTCTGACCCCCGTGCGATAATTCAGCGCCCAGGTTAGCGCCAGGGACCACGATCGCACCACTTCCGTCATAAAGATGCCAAAAACTAAAAACAAGCTGTACTGCAGGTTGGACTCACTCTGCTGGGTATACTCCAAGAGGTGTTTCACAACGAATGCCTACAGGAAGAAATGCAGGCTTGCATGAACACCCCATCATCCCAGAAGGCCATACAACAACTTTATGTTAAGTTAGAAATAAGTAGGCTACTTTGCTTTTAGAAGAGCTGTTTGAAATAGAAAGCATCTTCTTTCCAGAAGTAAAAGGTGTCAATACAAGAAGTACTGTAACACAAGCCCTGCTGAGAGCCAAGCACTGAGTCAAATTTAGTAAGTAAAGAGAGTTTAATTTGGAACCATATTCCTCGCAGCACGCTTCTAATCCTCCGTGTCTTCTAACTTAACATAAATGTGTCAGTTAGCTGAAAGCAATGCATTATCATATAGAAGAGTTTTAAAATATAGTCACTACTTATACATCTGCACACATTAAGAAACATTCCTTTACGTGATATTAAGACCTTTTTTATTTTATCTCTGGTTTGCTTCAAACGTGCTTATTTGATAAAAAGGAACAATGTACCTACAGTTGTAGAGGGGAAGAGTGAGAAGAGCATTTGCAAAACATTCCTGGAAATAAACATCAGCAGTTTAATAGTAAAGAAAAAAAAAACAAGCAGAAAGCACAAGGTACGCAATACCACAAATCATTGGGGACAAGGGAGAAAAAAAAAAAAAGACAAAAAAAATTAACCATTCAATCCCTCCCTGTACCCTCTTCCCCCAAGAACATAAACACTTTACCTCAGGAATCACATTTCAAACATCACCTGCAGAAAGAGGACAGCCCCCAGAACCACCAATTCCCAACTCCAGCTGTTTGTGGTCCAATGGCATAACATAACATCATACAATTCACAACCACCAGCATTAAATATTATTAACTGCGAAACAACAGGCTTTTATTTGAAATTAAGTGTCATCTCAAATACACTATACAACAGGTAGAGCATTGTATAAGCATACAATCTGCACATACAGGATAGTTATAAAGGGCTAATATCTAACAGTCAGTCTTAGCTTCTAACAAATTAGATTTGAATCTACACACAAAGTTATGAAGATACAACAACAGAATGGTATTTGTTCACGAAGTCCAAAAGAAGTCAAACTTGAAGGTACCAACAGAGGAGGCTTCTGAGGCTGCACAAATTCTTAAATCTGGTTTCAAAAGTATCCTACATTAAGGCTTCACAGACAGCAAAAGACTTCCTAGAGAGCTTTTCAACAAATGATGTTTTAAGATACTGGTGCTTTGGATACACTAGTACAGAGTAGAGAATTACCTCTGCCCACAAGAAAACTCAACAAAAAATCTGAGACCAAAGAAAATATTTGAGAAGCCTTTCACATCATAGTCCGTTGAAGTCCTCTTGGCTAAATCATGTTTTGCAAGTAGGAGTTCTGTATAGTTTGAAGAGAGAGGAAAAAAACAAAACCCCACTACTCCAGCAAAGGTTTTGATAGCTACAGCCCAGCACCAAATAATAAAAAAAAAAAAGGAGATCAAATTCATCTGTTCAGAGGAAAATAATTCTGCACATCAGAACCAAGGAAACATGCTGTAAATAATTTTGCTCTTTTTCACAGGTGTGAATTAAAGCCAGATGTCCATCAGGTTCTAGAATGGCCACTGAGAAAATTTACATACCAATCACTGAACAAATGTGAGGAGCTCACATTCACGGATCTATTGCATTCCAACTTTCTCCTGATTGGATTTAATTTTACATCGACTGTTTGGATCACAACTGCATACAGTTGGTTTGCAGTTACTGTGGAGATTACTGACTTCTTTTTCCAGTATTCAATCCAACACATGCAACCGAGTCACTGAGCAATTGGGGTGAAAATCCCCCTTTTTCCTCACGAGCTGTAACTCAGCATGGTCGCAGACTGCAAGCATTTTCTCATACACCACAGCATTGCTGAAAGTCTCCAAGAGAGGATGTATAAAGATAGCAGATGTTTCCTGGGGTCTCATTCCTCCCAAAACTTTAGTGCAATTTTGCAGCACTATTTTATAGATTCAGCATCTCCCATGATGAAATAGAGACCAGCTTACATTATACCCCAATTTATTTTTGTTCCGGAAGAAAGAAAAGAGGAAACAGCAGATTAAAGAATTTTGAAAAGGGAGGGGAAAAAAGTCACAGAAAATTAACATTCACATCTGAACAAGTACTATTCAAATTCATATTAGCTTAATGAAAAGAATCCAGTATAAAGTTATTTACAAAACAGAAAACGTTACAGTATATAAACTAAGCTAAGGGGGGAAAAGAGCTCCTGTGGCTATTCCCGGAGTGGTTGGTACAAGCTGCTCGGCTGTCTTAAGCATTCCCATGGAATAAACATTACCTTACCTTTGCTCTTGGCGGTGGCTCTGCCCAGCAGGAATGCCTCATCCTGACGCAGAAAACAGCCATCCTGAAAATGCTGAAGAACAGCTTCTGTCACTGGTCCCACTGCAGTGCCGGCATCCCTGCTGCAGCCAGCGCGCCACAGCACGAGGCAGGCTGCAGCTGGAGCCAACTGGGAAACTGGAAAACTTACCTCCTGTAGCTTACCACTCCCCCCTCCAATAACTGACCAAACTGTCAAGCTGTGCTCCACTAAAATAGCAAGTTTCTTTCCAAATGGGAAGAATAGCTCTGAACAGTAGACAACAGCTACATTGTTCAGACCTGGAGTTAAACTGATTATGTTTAGTAATCAAGAAACTTCTTTGCTCCTCCACCAGAACTTAAAAGTTTTGGTAGCTGATCAAATAGCAACAAGTATTTACTGGAGATAAATAGTATATCACCTATACTAGTACATTCTGATGGTTATTACAAGGCAGTCTGACATATGCAGCTGACCAGGTTATTAGTTCAGATTCTGTGCCAGATGCAAAATTTATCAAAATAAAAAAAGCAGAAGACCCTTGAAGGATCTGATACAAAAAAAAAAAACAAACTCCAAAACCCATACCAAAGCAAAACAATCCACACAGGAAGTCTTAAACAACTCCTTTCCAGTTATAACCATCACAATGTTCATTAGCAAAGCCACAGCTGTTTGCTGGCATTTTAAGATCATAGACATTCAATTAAAATTTTTGAAGTTTAATATAGTGTTTAACTCCACTTTTATAACTTTCCTCCAATACATGAGGTCAAGTCAAGTGCTCTGCCCGATCTCCCTTTTCACCTTCAGGTGATTGAAAGGGTGTAACAATACAAGAAAGCACTGATAACTTCTGAGGAGACAGCATAGGCATATCCCTGAGGCATGCCATTTTTAAAAACAGGGAGGAGGGATGGTAAAGACTTATTTTCATGCCAGATGGTGGAACCAAAAGTTAACTGGGCCTTATTCAGAAAAATGAATAAGGTTGTCTGTAAACAGGCAACTATCTATAGATAATTTTAAGTTACCCATATCAAGCATCAGTTGCAGCAGTAGCCCCCAAAATAATCAAGCTGGTTTGATTTTTCCTTTCCCCTCTCACTCTCTCTCATTCAGCAGATTGGCTGAAACAAATTAAGATCATTATGCTACAGAAATTAGGGGAAACCCTGCTGCAGGTTCTTTGCTAAAGATAAAACAGCTCCTCAAGCCCTGCAGTGAAACAATGACAGAAGCTCTTCTTGGGAAAAGCTAGTGCTGTTAAAACCTTAATCATGATTTATTGTTAATTACCAAAGTATGCTCATAAATTTTATAATAAAGACAACTATAAAATATTACAAAGAAAACAATACCACAGAAACATTGATTGTTATTCATATTACATGAAACAAGGCAAACTTTAAGAAGACTTAAAAAACAGAACATCATTTTGATAAGACATTTAAAAGTAGGAAGACATTTTAAAAAGACATTTCACCTAACAGTGCACCCAAGTGTACTTACCCAAGAAATGAACCTCCAGCTTACCAGCACACTGAAACGTGTACTACTAGCAGTAATACTGCTCCTACTCCTCAAGGGAAATGTGTAGAGAATAAATTTAGTCAAAATTTCAACTTTAAATCTGCACATCACGTGCAACAAACAGCAAAAATGGTGTGAATGTCAAGTCCCATGTTGTTATCTTCAATAGGACCCTTAGCAACAAACAGCAGCCGTTCCTAGAGGCAACAACATTTTCTAACACTTCTACCTGAAACCTGCCTGGCCATCCTCTGTAGGATCAGTAAAGACTATGCCCACAGACTTCTTGAGACCTGCTCACATTAGTTTCTAAGCAGTGCTCTCATAGAATTGTTTCGGTCCACTTCTTGAAGACTGTTATTAATGCCAAAATTTAGGATTAGCATTTTTATCAGACTGAATTTTATTTCAAGATAAATTTACAGAACTTCAAAGAGAAAAACAATTAGAAGACCTGCACATAAGAATCTTACAGAAAAAGCAAGTTATGCAGAAGTTTATGCAGTTAGGGAAGAACTTTAAACTATACTCAAAACCAAAGAGAAAAACCAAAAAGTCCATTTCCTCCAGGATACCTAAACTCCCCCTCCCTTCTCCAAGAACTTGCCTGGGTATTCAGCAACTGATCCGTCAGCTGTAGGAATCCTATCTTGGATTATTGAATCGCTCTTGAATTTTACCCCAAAATTTCTAGCTAGTAAAAAAACTTAAGCGATTCTGCAATGAAACCTTAAGATTTTACAGTCGGCCATGAGATGGAGCCCTCTGGGGTTGTTCAAAAAAGGATGGATATTACTTACTGGTCCACTGAAACCCGCGAGCTGCGTGATCATCAGAGACACTATGGAAAGGATGAGCCTGGTGCGGCAGAAAATCCACACAACCCTCCGGAGAGAAGCATCATCAGGCCCACTTTCTTTCAGTTCTTCTTGCCACAATCTTTCCAGTCTAACAAAAACAGAAGATTTATGACATTTATTCATGTCATAAATTTTTCATCATGAGAGAAGGTACAGTCTCACAGGTACTTCTTTGTTAAAACTCTATGTGCTTCCTAGCTCAGAAAAACAAAAAATAATATTCAGAGAAATAAATACATTCTGTGAGGTAAAGAGAAATATCTAGGTAGTATTACTTCCATAGGACAGAGGGATGAAAAACAATGCTTTTTCTTTGCCTGGAGTCCCTTAGGCTGACAGTATATTAAGATTGCCATTTTCTGCTGAACTGACTGAAGAGCTGCAGAGTCAAAACCTGAAGAAATTCTCATTAACCACAGAAAGTTAGCCTGATCAGAAGCTCTGATCCATATTCAAATCACCTTGCTACTGACAGTATAATCTCATTTTAGCACAAGACTTTTTTCACCGTAGCTCTGAGAAAAAATTTTAATAAAAAATCAGATTAAAGACATGCAAAATCAGAAGAATTGCAAGACACTCCTAACAATGTAATCCTCTAATTTCACTGAAATTGGGAAGGCTACAGAAACTGCTGCATGAGAAAGTTGTCACTGAAAGATGAAAGTGAGTTCCACCATTCTGAGAAAGGCAAAAACAAAATGTCAGTGCTGCTCTTCCAGGGCAACACTGTACCATTGCCCAGGAACTAACATGTAATAAATGAAAACAAGAAAATAATAACAAACTAGATGTCTTTACCTTCTGCAATTGACATCTGAAGACTCATGCCTTGATAAAGACCACACATCATCCATAAACAATTCCCCTTTCTTGTATGCTCTGTGGGCCAAAGGAGTGAGCCAGGAGAAGGTCATGGAGGAGAAAAGCCCAGCATTATCAACAGGGTGCTGGTGTCTAAAAGAATTAAAAAAAAATCACAAACAAATGAAAAAGGAAACAGAAAATGTAAATCCTCAAGAAAAACAAAGCCTCCTCTCATTGAAAGCACTCAGAGTACCAAATGGTCCATGCCAGCCACACTTGCTAAACAAATTCTGATGTTTCCAGTACCAGTCAGCAGACCTACATCTGCAATTCTGCTTTGTGACTGGTTTGAAAAGCAAATGCTGTATCAGTTCTGTGGTAGCCTAAAGACGTACTTGGAAGTGGTCCGTATGGGTTTCAGTGCATTCAGACCATGGTGGTATTTGCCCTTGTGATGCTCTTCGTCCAGCATTCTCAGCTGGGAATGCACAGAGGTGTCCAGTGGCAGGCCCTCTGCCCGAGCTGCTGCTTCCAAGGCATCCTGGCATTCAATCTGCTTTTACAAGAAAGACAACAGATTCAGACTTCAAAACTACATTTGAAGTCCATGACTCCCATCTCCAGCAATTTTGCACCTCTTTCTTCTGCAAATTATTGTGCAACAATCACAGTCACTTCAATGTCTTAGACCATAGGCTTCATCTTGGCAGCAAAGCCATAGAAGGCACAGCTTCTAGATCTGTGTTAGACTGCTGCATTTGTAAAGGAAATTAGTACCAGTATTGCACCTGTGCATTCAAAGGATAAATGGATAGACCAGACTAATCCTGCCACAGGAAATACGACAGAGAAAAATTACAACATCAAGTACGTATGACATCCGTTCAGGAAATCAATGACTGGCTTATGCAGTGAAATTAAGACATTTTCTTCATCATTTTACACCCTCTTAGTATAATTTAGATATCCTTATCCACAGAAAATACAAAGTATTTTCAGAATGCTACCGAAGTCCCTTCTTCAAAAACATTTCAGACTAGATTTAAAAAAAACAAACATGCACTAAGCAGGATTGTACTTCCTTTTATCATGTTTCCTGTTTTTCCTCTTTTCCCCTAATCTAAATGGAACAAAGATGACAATTTTCTCTGCTCCCAGGCACAGCTTCTCAATGGCTCAGCAACTTTGGTAACAGCCACTTTCTTAAAAGGCAAACCTTATCTGGGGGAGGGTTTCCAGAGCCCCAGTGAAAGGCAGACTTCAATGCCAATCCAAGAGGAGAAACAGCAGTGATACATGATAGTCAAAATGTTGCAGAGTTCAAACAAATCTTTTGATGAGTAGCCAGATGTGGCAAAACTACATGAGGGGATGAGCCTGTTATCTGTACTGTCAGAGGGCCCTTGACTGGCTCTGCTAACTTAATGTGCCATTTATTGCAGGACCATGTCACCTGCTTGTATTCTAGTTCATTGCAACTGAGCTACTTTGTAGAAAAAAAAAAATCTGAGATAAAAATCTTCCTGAAGTTCTTACAAAGATACTATAATTCTACCTTTATTAGTTGACTTATCAGAGCCAAGTTAGCTTATTTCATTGAAAAGAAACAGCTGTAATGCACTGCAGCCTCCAACAAACACTAAATGCAAGCACTTGGTTCTTGACTTCCAAGTCATGTAATTGTTTTTGGAAATGTCACCACTTATCATAAGCTTTGTCTGTACTATGTTAACATGTAATAGTATAGCATACTAGGACACTGTTTCCACCCATGTGAAGGATGAGAACAGGAAACTGATAAGGTCATAAATCAGTCCCTTGTTTACTTAATGTAAGTACTTAAATAGTGCCTAAGCGTGTTGTCAACAATCCATGGTTCTAGCTCAAAAAACATATTTGCTAAGCTATCACCTAAAGCTATGGTAACAAAAGATAGCCAAATAACACAAAAACAAAAGAACATTAAAACCTTATGACACATAGAGTGACTCAAAAATACATAGTACTTGAAATCTGAATTAAAAGACTTCTCAATTTATATTAAATTACTGACTTACTAAGGCAACACTGTCTTACTAAATCTATGCAAATCAGCATTAATAAGGGATCTGCCATAAACATCCCAAAGGAGTCTGTAGTGGGGAAGAGTTCTGCACCACCTCTTTTCTGGATACAGCAGAGGAATTTTTAACTCATTTGTTGTGTTACCCTTGCAAGAGGCCCCGGGCAGATATGCCCAAACATCTTGTTGCTGATAACACACTTGTTTCTAAGTGATGCCATAAGCTAACTGTATAAACATTGCTTTTCAGAGCACACAAAAAAGTGCCTATAAGAAAGAAAAACAAAAAACAAAAAACTTGCAAAACAGAAAACACTATGTTGACGAGCATAAAGATAGATTTTCACCACTTAGAAACAAGAATAGCTTTTTAATAAGTAAGTACAACTGCAAGGGGTTTAGGCAGTCCAAAGATAATATTCATACACAATAACTGTGAAAAATAATTAAACTCTCCAGAGCTGCTCAAGAGAGTTCTCTCAGCAAATGTGAAAAAGCTGCACTGACAAAGACAAGGGCACTGCCTTTGAAAGGCCTTTATAATGTCTTGCCATGGAGACAAATACAGGCACAAACCCCTCCTCAAGAGTATTGCTCATCTTTATCTTGGTGAGATTGTCAATATCCCACATGTAAGACTATCAAGAAACAAATGCATCACATCACTGTACAATTAAGATTTAAGAACAACTCTACAGTTCTGCGTAGTTCTTTGAAGATTAGAAAATCTTCAAAGCAGAGTTTATCAGCAAGAAGTGAGGCTCCTAAGTTGTTCTACAATGCACTTCAGGAACAAAAGACTGAAGTAAAAAAATCAAAACAACCCCAACACTGTTATTGTAGATTTCTGATTGCCTGCATGTATGCACAGTTTTCTTGGAAACCAATGCCTTGAGTCCTTACTAATGTGCTACAACAGACTCCAGCTCTGCTATTCATAAATGTCTAATAAAAATTAGAAAAAAAAATTAAAATACATTTTTTTCTAATTCATCAACTTATTAATATGACAAAACAAGCAATGAAATGAGTGATTCATTATGAACATGGTATTGATAACTCCAAAGAAATGCTCACATAAACAAAGCCTAAATCAGATATTGCAAACTGGAAGAGGAATATTCATTCAGACATTTATCGAGAAACAGCAGATGACTACTCAGCACCAACAAAAGGTCCAAAAAAACAATGAAGAATTGTTACAAAAGACACAAAGGATAAAGCAGAAAACATTACCATACCACTTAAAAAACCCTAGGGTTTGCATCCTTTTTGAACACCAGACTATGTCCCTTGTCACTTCAGTTCAAAAAGGGTATTAAACTTACTTTCCTTGAACAATAATAACAATGGGGCTTGGAATAGCATAAACTTGAAATTTTTCAGCTGCATAGAAAAAAGGAATAAAGGTACAGGTATTTGAGAGGTTCATAAAGCCTGAAGAAAGAGAAGTAGAGAGTGACCACCAACTGTTCTTACCACAAAAGAACAAGGCACATTTAAATTTGGAATTCTCTCTATCACAGGGTACTGTAAGGTTCAAATGTATAAATGGACTAAACACTGAAAAATTAAACTCACATAGGATAAGCATATCATGGCTTACTAAACACATGACAGAGGGCAAGAACAATCATTGATCCAGCATCTTATTAATAGCTGGTGGATGCCAAATAAATTTTCTGCAGCCCCAGGTATCTCCTAGCAGAGCATAATAGTTCTGCACTCCACACGCCATGAAGCTCTGACACACCTGAGTACAGGCTGATACAATGCAATAGATGGCTATAAAAGCTAACAGATTAAGAAAACAGTTAAACTTTTAATCTTGGGCCCAACCCCCAAGAGTGGGGCAAGCACCAAGGAAGCACCACGGCACACGTGATCTTCCCTCATGGGTGGGTCACAGAGGGGCAGAGAAAGAGAAGCACAGCTGGTGCTGCTACCACAGAGCACACCTGCCCTATCTGACTTTCTACAGCTTAGGAAAACAACAAAACCATACCAGCATCTGTTAGCATGAATTCCTTGTCAAAAAGTTGGTCATAGCAATGGTAAGCACATAAGGTAATGAGAGAGTCAGAAAGATTACGTGGTTGGCTCAAGATATATGACAAAGCCTGAGTGAGGTGAGGAAAATGAGCGGTTTAGGGGCAAGGGAAAATGATTTGCTCTTTAAGTTACAGACAGACGTATCAAATCCACCATCCAAGGTCATGAAAATGCAGGAAATTTAGGAGCCAAGCTACAAAGCTATCATATATACATGACGTCAGAAGTTCCATAGGAAGCAAGAATGGCATGAGGAATCTCACTCAGAAAGGCATGCAAACTCAAATATGTGAACTTGCACACTTCTGAAAACGTGCTAAGCAGGCAACACAGGCATCAGAGGATGGGGAACAGGTAAAGAAAAAGGAAGAAGCTGTCATGTAGGTGGGAAGGAAAAAGACACCCAGGGAGATTCTAGCCTTCCACACAGTCCTGTAACAATCTCCTATTTAAGAGAATGTAGCAAATTATTGGTTTGACAACTGTAACATCATACAACTGCAAAACCAGACAAGACCAGAGGAAAAGCAAAACAGATTTTTCCATCCCTTACTCATCTTGCAGAGGAAGAATCTTGTGTGTGCATACAACCCAAACCCCACCCACTGAACAGTTATTGTCCCTTCTTCCATAAGGAAGAACATCTTCCAGGGCTCAGATCACAGCAGGGAAGAAGCTGCATCTCTTCTGGTCCTACCAGCAGCTGACAGGAAACTAGACAGACCTACAACTACTTTTTTACTAATCGTTGCAGCTGACATAGAATACAAAAGCTACTGTGGTTGACTTATTATTACATAAAGTTAAAATTGTTTAAGTTGTAAAGGTTTCTGAGCTGGCAACACTGCAGAACAGAACTCCCACCTCTTGCATTTAGCAGCCAGAGCTCAGTAGGCTTCCTCATGCCCTTTAAGTTCCCAGCAAGGAGAGGCAAATGGGAAACCTAGAGACCAGAACAGCAGAGCTCAGAATAAGGTGGGCATGTGATGAGAAGGAGAATTATATCATCACCAATTCTGCTCAGTGCTTAAAGCATTCTCCACATTACAACTCCAGGGTGAAGAGCAATTTAGAAATATTTAAGACTTCATTAAAAGATTGGTGTTGCAAAACAAGATTAGTTATTAGTTTGCATGGGCTGGGGAAGGGAAGAAAAGAATCAACTGTTCCATTTAGCTTAAGCACAACTAAAATAAAACAAAATTTTAGGAAGAGATTCCCTGAAATTGTAATTACATTCTTCTTCCCAGAAATTCCTCTGACTCTAAGAACACTCACACTAGAAAGGAGTAAGGGGTACATACAGTGCTTTTGCAGGTAGCACAGGCAATCTCTAAAGCATGTTGTCCAGACTGCAAGTCATCAAACCCCAGAACATCTAAAAATTAAATAGATTTGCAGGTCCAAACATTGTCAAGTCTGCAGTTGCTTGGTAAAGCAGCAAGTACACTATGAACTTTATACTCTACTAAGACAATTCTCCTTTCACTGGATTTGATGCAGTACACCATCTATAAAAATATTAACAAGGAGATTTGCAGGATTAGGCTCCCAGCCTTCTCTGTAGCTAGGATACTTTATAATACCCTGCCTGATTAAAACATGAGCCTATTTAGGACTAGTTTGGTGTATCATCCACCCATACCAGCTGTCTCCCTGAGGCTGAGGCAGCAAGGAGCAGAACTGGACTAGATCAGAGACAGTGGGTGTGAGGAATGAGGCATTGATCCTTTAGGCACCTGCACACATTGATTGCCAAGACCAGACAGCACAGCTGAATTCACACAGCACCAAGGTGAGAGCATCAGATAGTGTCAGATGCCTAAAAATTATGGTTACAATTTCCAGAACTGCTGAAAAGAACCAGGTCAAGAAGTCAGAGACTCCATTTTCTTCAGCCTCCTGAAAAGGGGGGTATAAATGAAACCTCATGTCTCTGCTGCCTTCCCAGCTTCTGCCACCCAGAAGAACAGCTCTTCACAGCACCAAACACATAGCCAAATGCAGGAATAAGTACAGCTGTGCCACATTTCTCTTAAAAGAAATTTCAGTTTCTGAAATTAACTGTTCAGAAACATGCTCTGATTTACCACAACAGTTCAGAGATGGAAAAGCTTGAAGTCCAGCTATTCACTTTAACAGAGTTACATGGGACTTATACAAGATGTGCTGTTACTTTTCTGGGCCAGGATTAGCAGAAATTGTATTAACATTGGAGTCACGGTTTTAAAACTAGCCTGAGTTTATGCATCCTCAGATTAAAGCAGAAGTTTCCCAATATTGCCTGGTACTCATATCAAGGCTCGGTAGCCAAACAAGGCCAAGGTGTGAACAGCTGGTAAGCCTGATTATTTTAGTCACATATATTGAGCACTTTCACTTGAGGCACAGAAAGTCTTTGGTGAGGACAGGTATATCAGCTTCTTACAGGAATAATTCTTATTTTACCTTGCCCTTGAATTCTGGCCAGCATCAGCTTTGAGGTGAGATGTTCTCAACTCTTTCCTAGCAAATCCACTTATTCCTGCAATCCAAGAAATACAGAGTTTGGCATGAAGTGTTTATTTCAGGATTTTGCAACTGTAGCTGCTATGAATGCACCTGATAAGCAGCTGTGCATGTGCTCAGGTTTGTGGTATCCATGAATCCCTGTCCTTTGTTTTGCATTAAAATCAGCATTCATGATCTTGTAAGCAACGGTTCTAGGATTCATTCAAAACTAAGGCTGTACACTGATCACCCAGCACTGGAGCTACATAGCTCATGCACAGTGACAGCAGACTCCTGGGGAATTAGAAATAACCAGCTTTAGAATTGGCACCCCACACATCTCTGATTACAAAGATGGGAAACCAACTCCTCACTAAGCAGATCAACCTAGCACAGCACAGGCTGAGAATTTGGCTCCTGCCTTGCTCGCTCTGCTCTCCTGAACCACCCTGACACCTTGCCATATGCTGGGGGTGATCTTCAGTAACAATCTTTATTCAGGCCATGCCTAAGCCAGGTCACAATAGAAGCTACACAGGTGAATTTTGTACAACACTTGAGAGTATCCGGGGAGGCTTTGAACCTAAACTCCTATTGAATGGAATCACCAATAAGTGACAGCAGAAGCCTTGACACCGCAGCATTTATCAAGCCTAATACAATAATCTTGTATTGAATGCACCTTCGTGTACCAACACATGCTTCCAAAAGCAAACAGTAAACTAGGAAATTCAAACAAAATGTCTCAGGGCTCTAAACGTGTTGACTTCAAAATTCGTTAACCTTCATTCTCAAAAACAACTGAAACACAGATTTTGTTTACGGAACAGCTTGTTTGCCGTCTGTGGTTCAGAGCACAACTGACTATTCCTTATCACTAGGATACAAATTTTCAAAAACTAATAACCATCTCAGTGTCCCAAGACATCAGAACCCCCCATACACATGAGTTTTAAGTTGCTTCAAGCTAAGTTCACCAGTAGTTTGGGATAGATGCAGTAAATATTTCTGGCAGCTCTTACAGCTGTACACTGAGTTTCTGAAACAGCCATAGAGCAGAATGTCTCCAGCACTAATACAGAACAACACTACAGCCAGACTTCCTTCACTGATAGCTAATCTATTCCTTACATACTTCTGGTCATGAGCAGGCTGACTTAGAAATCTGCTCTGAAGCAACCCACAGTAGTCAAAGACAGTATCAGTATGTGGTCAGAGCTGAGGTTTTATAACGTGGCTCAGACTTAGACAGAAGATGGCTGTGCACTAAGGAAGGCAGTCAAGTTCCAATGGAAGTGGTGAATTATCCAGAGTATCAATGTTCCTTCCTCTAGAAAATGTCTCTGCATAGTCACAGATTACACCTTTTTGTTCCTCCTGTTAAGTGGAAGTCTTCTCTGCTACTATAAACCCCCCTCCAAGTGTCAGATAAGCTTTTGATACATGACTTGCTGTGGATATGCTCTTTTCTTAGATGGTGATAAGTATATCTAGGCATGGAGGGCAAGGTAGAGATACCCCTTCTTCAGTGTGGTTAGAGGGTCATCGTCAAGCATACACCAACAAACATTTCTAGGATCTTCTATCAAGGGATCCTTGACAGAATCACTTGATTCTGTGATCACTCTGTCAGTGACTGCTTTACTAACAGAACTTCAATGGTAAAAGAACTTCACAAAACATGATTGTAACCAACATATTCAGTTCTTCAGGTATATCACGGAATTAATGCATCTTTAAAAAGTACCATGAATGTTTGCTTCTGCACCTAGTATAATTGTGTTCAAAGTTTTCAAAGATAATAGAACTGCTTTCATTTGACTTGGAAAAGTAAAAAAAGAAGTGTTTATTTGGTTATGAAAATATGCAATCATCTGGAAAAATGCAGACACATGCAGCAGCTTCAGATACAAACAACTTTATAGTTAAGCTGTCTAGGACTGCTCTAAGCATGGAGTGTAAAGGCAGAAGTACCCAGGCTACATTCACACCCCTATTTTTAACCTGTTGTTCAGTTGACTCAGACACTCAGGTTGAGGCAGAATTGATCTATTTAAATACTCAGTGATAAATCACTTCAAAGCTATGAGTGCTTGAAGGATTTACATCAATTCCAGCAAGTTATGATCACATTCCCTGCTGTCTTGGGCAAAAGATGTCAGAGACAAACCTGAAAAACAAGAGATCAAGGTAAGGACAGAAATATTAGTAGGGCTTCTGATAGCTAAAGTTAGCAACACACTTCCTGCATGTTTGAAGTGATCTCTACAGTTTCCTGGCTGGTGCCTTAAAATGCAGCAATTTGCACTTGAGATTTACCACAGATGCAGTCATTACCCTTCAGCAGCAAGAATTTAATCCTGAGCAGTACATTCTAGCCAGAACCAAGCACAGTTTGGAGTACAGTTTGTAAGTAAGTGCCATAGCATCATTAACATAGGAACTCAAATTCCAATAATTGAGTTCTCATAAGCTCTGTATAGCGTAGAAGCAGGTTGTTCTCATATCCTCCTCTATTGTAAATGTAATGGAAAGCTAAATTCATTGCCTGCTATTCCACCAAATAAATACAAAATCTACATTTGAGACAAGCCTATTCCAAAAGCATTTCAAGAACAAATTATTTCTCTTCCTTGTCTGTCATTTTACAGTATATTTCATGGACACAGTGGAGTCTGTCCTCCTCAGGACACACTGCTTCCAGAGAAAAACTACATACAATTACTTCAGCTGCAAGCTGAAGGGCACAGGCACATTCTGAGAACAGAAAGTCCTAAAGGTGTATGTACAAATCAATATCTCAAAACATGCTTTTATTATTACTCACTGGTCATGTAACAACTTTTACAGATGAAGACCACTCACTGTGGTGCTAGGCAGCAAGTGCACCTACACATTCTCCAGCAGAGGCATGTCCCCACATACAATAAGCCCAATTAGTACGGTACTATGCAGTGGAAATATGTAGTTAAGACTCTGTTTTGTAAGCTACATTAAGGTCTCCAAAGACTTAAAAAACAATTGTTATCAGAACACACTGCAGACACTTATTCATGAGGTGAATATATGTATTCACAAGCTGAATAAATTTTTTCTTGAATTTCAGTTCCAAAGTGCCTATTTTGAAGGTCCATATTTCTATAGCAACATTCCCATTAAGCACCAGGAAATGTTGGATTAGACCTACTTATATTGCAGAATTATTTCAATTATGATTCCAGGAAGCCTATTTGAAAAGCTCCTGTCTTTCAAAGATGTGATCTTTCAAGCTGTGACCAAGCAGCATTTAAGCTTCCAAGAAAAGAATTGCAAGCTCTTTTTCACTATTGTCATGAACACACTTCTGGTAGTTTGAAACAGCATCCTTTCAGCAGGAAATAAACACAAGAATGGAGGTTTCAGAACAGAAAATGGAAAGCTGAATATAACCTTTATGCAATGCAAAGAAGAGAGACATATGAAAAGCTCTGGGACCTTGGCTCAATAGTAAAACAGGTCTTTCACCTATAAAGATCATGATCAGAAAATCAACTAGACTTGTCTGCTTCAAGTTAAGAATGATGCAGAAAACGCAGCTATATAGGCAACAAAAAACCCCAATGAGTCATTTTATTGATCAGCCAAATGTACTTGTAGCCCTGCCAGAAGTGATCATCACCACCAGCTATGAACCAGTGGCCCTTGACTACTTTTCCCAAGCATATGGAATTCTACTTCACCCTACAAGGGTCCATCATGTCCGCAAGAATTCTACCTCATGCAGTAAAAGTCTGCTGCAAAACAGTCTCAAACTTGCATTCCACAAAGACCTGAAGTTAGTGGTGAAATAACAGCCTACACCTGCTTGCAGCTAATTCCTGGCAATACAAATCATGCTTATAGCTTAGTCATTTTCTGGTCAACATACTTCAAATTCTGAGCCAGATTTTCTACAAGAAATTTGGGAATCACAGCATCTCTTACTGATGGTACACTGGACTCTGTTGTCCAAATGACAGAGTTCCACTACAGCTTATCCCTCTATCTGAACTGCTGTGGTCCTACCCTTCCTCATCACATCAGCTCTCTGTTGTGTTCTGTCAGCAGCCATGCCAAGTCAATTTAGGCACCCAACCCAATCCGGGTTCCATAAAAGATAAAGCAGCAAAGGACAGTGTTCCTTCTCTTCCCTTGAAACACCATTTACTTCTATCATTTTCTTACATGCAGAGGGAAAGTGCTTAACCAAACAGACAAAGCTTAGCCTTATGAAAGGAAGTCTGTGCTCCTCCCTAAGCCAAGTATGCTGCTGCAACCAGAGCTTGTTTCAACTAGAAAGGGAAAAACTTGGTACACAAACATGAATGCCTAACTTAGATAAGGTGTTATGAATACAGTTCCTTTTACTTAACCTTAGTACTCTGCAAGCAAACAGGATTTAATCTCAGTGACATGTAGCAACAAATGCAGAGCTGTTTGTGTCTGTGGACTACATACCCCCGAGCTGCAAGGCTAGCAAAACAAAAATGGTACAAACGTCTGAGCTAGAAATTAACACAACCTTGGTACACTGAACAAGATAACTACCAAGTAAAGTGGGCAACTTATCAGAACCAGATGATTCCATTAGCAAAACAAGTTCATTCTTCAACTCAAAGAGAACAAACCAAATAAAGTTCAAGGTATGAACTTGAGTAAGCCCTTTTCTGACATCAGTCGTCAGAAGTTTACAGAACTCCTGTTTTGCAATCAATTATCTGTGTGTACTACCCTGTTGTCACAGGCAGCATATCAAATAGTAGTGGTAGAGGGGTAAAAAAGACCAGCAACAGATTTAAGCTGACCTGAAGCCGTCTCAGTTAGAGGTTTTCATATCAGGCTGTACAGACATGCAGGACTTGACTTACTTTCTCCAAAAAAAAAAAAAAAAAAAAAAATCCACAAAAGCACCCATAAATATGCAGGTTTCATGATTTCATTTAATTAAAAATTTACAAGTAAGATAAGAATTGTTTCCTTTAAAAGTTAAACCCTGATTAGATGATACAGACCAAAAGGGAGAGAGAACATGCATTGATTACTGCTGAACGCCACTGGTCAGGAAACAGAGCTGCCTGCCAATGGCATCACTGTTGTCACCAGTAACGTGACAGGGCAGATTTGCTACTGGACAGGGTAGGGTCGGTGGCAAGCCCATGACATCAACATAATAAAGGCTGTTAAAAATCTGCACCATGACTCCGGAGGGCTCTTGGTTCTGCATCAGTGCCTGCTCTAATGCAATCAGACACTACCTTGCTCCAACACCGTCAGCAGCACTGTGCTGAGTCATAGAGCCTGTGGGGACACTGGAGCTGCAGGGCCTGCGAGCACTCACTGCACTCAGCCTGCTGCAGAGCTGAGCTCTCCAACCCCAAAACACAGCAGTGCAGCACTGGGAACCCCCTCAAACCCAGCGAAACAAGGGAAGCCTTCGGCTGAAATACAGACTATCTCAGCACCTACCATAACACAGCAAAGATTAAGCCTTTTTAGAGGTCTTGACAATTCCTCCATATAAATAAAGCAAGTACCCCTATTTCCAACCCTCTCACAGCAGCACTATCACAGGCAATCTATGTGGAATGACGAGCAGCACATCTGTAAGAAACTCATCATTGCAAAAATTAGACAGAAGCACTATTATTTGTTTGTCTTCAGAAAAATCTACAGTGCGTGTGTGTGTGTACATACATATACATCTCAGCCCTTGGAGTATTTCAGAAAAGGCCAAGAACAGGATATGCAAGAAAATATTAGCTGCTCTGAATGCTAGCACTGAAATAACTTTAACCTTCTTCAGCTGGCAAGGCTTATTGGATTCTGACCATATCTTTCACCAGTGTGGGTGTTTCCATTTCTCTGAGCCTTTTTTTTCCCTAGAGCACTTGGTAGTATATGCACTCTTCCCAGTGAAAACAAGCCCTAAATATTAGAAGCTCTGAACAATGACAGGCTAGCTCTAAGCCAGTGGTTATTTCAAGACCCAGCTCTCAAAATAAACTAGAATTACGACAGTACCTCACCATGTTAAATACACAGATGTTCAGGAAAGTGTTCAATAATAATTACTTTCATCTGAGGGGAAAAGTAAAAAAGTCATGCTACTAGAGCAAACTAGACATCTGTTTTAGAAAATTAATCCTTGAAACAACCACGGCATGATTAAGAGTTTTTTCAGCTGTCAACATTGAATGGTGTATGATTTGTGCTGAGTTCTTCACTGCTCTTGCTTGGTTGTAATGATTCTCTAAAACACAAAGGCTTAAAAAATTTCCTCAACGCACATCAATATCTGAACACTAGAAAAAAGTTTTGTTCAAATGTTACTGAAAGCTGCATTGAAAAGTGAAAAATGCTTAATAGGTGCTCAGACCTGTTATCAAAATAGCTACAGCACCCCTTGGAATGACCTCTTCCACACAATAGGCAATACTCATTACTGACCTTCAATGCAGCCAATCTATATACAGCTGGCACAGCAAAAAGGCTACTGCATGCAATTTAATAAGCATAAAGACTGCAAAATGAAAAAGAAACTGACCTTAAGTTTAGAATGCTGATAATTAGATTCTTCCTGCTCTTCATGCTGCACTGAGTCAGCTCTCTCTCTCACACTTCTATACCCAGGACTGGGTATAATGTACTCTTTTCCTATGTCGATGTCTTTCATCTTCTGTAAACGCCAGGGTTTACACGTGTATTTCCACCTCAAGTATCTGAAAAATAATTAAATTCCCCTTCATTATGTGCCGTGCCAGTACACCAGTTACTTTTAGTCACCCATTTTTAAAATTTATTTTTGAAATCAAAATCGGTAAGCAATTGTAAATGAGTTATATTACAACAGGACTGTAGCAACATGACTTTCAAAGTCCATACAAGACTTACTTCTCGTGAACTAGTTTAAACATACCCTGAGGTAATCAAATAGTACAATGATCCTCAATGCACTAGAGTGCTGTCATACTTCCTCCCTTAGATCTCTGAAATACAATTATGCAATCTGACAGATTAAAGCAATAGCTACAGCATTTAGCTGAAACCCTGAGAAACTTGACTGGGAAGATCAAATCCCCAAAATCTTTTGTAAAGAGTCTGAAATTGGATATATCCAATAATTTATTGGTACAAAGTTTTGCAAAACCAATCTCTCTAGAGAGATCACTTGATAAAATTAGCCAGTACAAACACTCTAGAGAAAACTACATCCCTTCTGTATAGCATTGCTCACTTCTCCATGGGCTTGAGCTATAATTAAGTACAGACATGCACAGGAATGAGTCACACCTTCAGTGCTGCAGGTTTCCACTCAGTCTATCGAACTGCACTGAAAGGTCAGAAGAAGAACCAGAGTCCATAAGACAAAAATCACTCCCCACTGCGAGACTGCGCTTTATTTCATTCTGCCACCCGCCCTCAGCTAAGGCGATGGAAGACGCCTGGTTGCGCTACGCTGGTCAGACTGCACCAGCAGCTCTGCCGGGCTGCGCGGAGCTGCCACGGCTCCGCCGCTGCAGCATCGCCGCCTTCACCGCTGCGGACACCGCGGGGCTGGGGATGCTGCAGCTGCGGGCACCGCGTGTCTCCCGCGGTGGGGATGCGGAACAATACCCCCGGCCNCGCAGGTTCCCCACTCCGCGACCGCGAACCCAAACAACGCCGCTTATAGCGGTTCCGGCGTCTCTACTGCGCCTGCGGGCGGGCGCTGCGGCGGCCTCTCCTTCCTGGCGCCCCACGGGACATGTAGTCCACGTCTCAGAGCTGGACGCTTACTGACTGCTGACGTTGAACTACATTTCCCTCAAGGCCCCGCGCGGGCCAGCTCCGTTTGGCCGTGCCCCCGTCCCGCCGCGCCCCGCCCAGCCCCGTCCCGCTGCCGCAGCATGGGGGGTCTGGAACGTTCGCCGCCCGCCAGGGTGGCCCCGCGGTGGGGCGGGCGCACTGGGCCACCGCACCTCTCCGCTCCGCTCTTCGCCGCTCGGGAGGGTGGCAGCGCAATGCAATGCAGTGCAGTGTAATCC
>VXBB01024251.1:194965-234277 GCA_013399915.1 Illadopsis cleaveri | reverse complement strand
GGCGGTCTCGGTGTCCGGCCGGCCCGCGCCTCGCACCAGCCTGTCACTCGCTGCCGGTTATCTACAGCCCCTCGGCCGGGGAAAGTGCGGCGTGCGCTTATCTGGGGCTTAACCTTGGCCGCAGCCGGGGCCGCAGTCAGTACCGGCTCCTGCGCGCAGGGCCGTGCCCCGGCAGCCACTGCCGCAGACCTGAGACGCGCTTCCCAAGGAGCCGGGCATGATTCCCTTGCCAAGCCCCAGCTGTGTCCTTCCAGCTCCCTCAGACAACCTAAAGGGACACGGAACTTGTCCCAGGGCGTTCACAGCCAAGCTTTTCCGGCCGAAAGGGATGAAAGCTGCTGCTCTATGTCCCTGTGTGGTGGTGGCTGAGGGCCAGCAATCCTGCTTCACCAAAACTGTGTGACACAGGGTGTCCAGCCCCCGCCTCAGGGGAGTCAGTGAAGGAGATGGACACAGCTGCGTTTCCTCTCACAAAGGGCTGTAAATATCCTTAACAAACCCTGAGCTGTAGCTTCTCCCCTGCTGCGTTTAAATACCCTGTCCTCAGCTGACATCTTCCTTCCACCAGCCAGATTTGGCTGATGTCTCATTTAAGTGGTTTATGTAACGAGTGCCTGTTTGCACCGCAGTCCTTGCTCTCCTGTCAGGAATGTTTGTGAGAGTCAGTTTGATAGAAATGCTGAAATGAACTCAGGTAAAGAAGGGAGATGGGAATCAGAAAATAAAAGTGGACCAGAATATTCCCTCCAAGCCACAAGCCAGAGGTAGAGGTAAAAGGTGTGACCATGTAAGTAACAATTCAAGGACACACTTAAGGTGCAAGAGAATCCCTGCAGAGCTCCCTGACACACATGGTCACACATCCTGCAGACCTCTGATTCTATTTCTGGAAAAAAATGAGAATCAGCTCTGTTGCAGGTGTTCTTAACATTTTGGGACAGGGGAACTGACTGACAGACATACCTTGCCCTAATATAGCAGCCAAGAACAAATGTAGCTGCTGCATTTTTCTGCAGTCTCTTCCCCAGGGCTCACAATCATGCAGTTTCAGATTGGTTGGACTGGCATTTTGTTGGGGAAGGCACTCAAAGTGCACTTCATCCTTTATAAATGCTATGTCCCAGCAAAATGTGAATTTTAAGACAGAAGCCAGGAGACTTACTTCAGTAAGTCCCTGAACAGTCATTAAACCGACCTTTGTCTGTACCAAACATGCTGGAATGTAGGGGTGAGTCAGTGTCTAAATACTGAGCTGTGTAGTTAAAACACCATAAACAGAAAGGACAAAGCATGAATGATGGGGAAAATTAAACTGTGTTAAAGCTTCAAGGTGAATCACTGATGTTTTAGGGTATTGACCTGAAATTGTTCTGAGTGTAAGCATGTCTTTGGCCTCTGGACTGTAGAGGCAAACAGAGCTGCTTTTTGGAGGTGGCTGGCTGATTTTTGAGCTGCTGACACGCTCTGCATCACATGCCTGGAAAGGAAGAAGAATATAAACCTCCATTATGCCGAAGTCATTACAAAATGTGTTCAGAAGGATGACCAAAGACTGTTGTTTAAGCCAAGGGAACCTGACCCCTGCCTACACTTGTTCTGTCCTCTATTTCTCCAGTGCTGGAGAAGGTCTCAGAGTAAAAGGGAGGACATGAGTGCTAGTAGAAAACTGCTGGTAAGTGATGATACGTACACTCCACTCAGCTCTGGGCAATGGGCTGGCAGCAGCATCAGGAGTGTTTTCACACCTGTGGTCCTACGAGTACATTCTTCCTGAGTACGGTGGTGGGATGAAATGCTTAAGTAGGCATAACCCACTTTTTAGTGTGTCACAAGTCTCCTCCAGTATTTGTTCTAAAGGCTATAAATGTACTGGTGCTACCAGCCAGAGGAGTTATATCTTTAGCTCCAGTGGCAGCAGCTAATGCTTTTAGTGCTGCAAGTCCTGGATTCATCCCTGAGGGATGGGAGCTGTTACATAAACAAGGCCTGTACAGTATTAAAACTTGCCCTGATTCAAGATCTGGGATTTGCTGTAATCAGCCCTGACTGCAAAAGAAAAGCAGAGCCAGACCAAAGAGCCAGCAGCAGCTTCAAAGCTGCAGACCAAGGCGAGGAAGCAACACCCGACAATTAGTTTCCTTAGAGGTGTCCAGGAGCTGCTCCCCTCCACCCAAAACAGCCATCAGCAACAAATCTTAAGCAATGCTTGAAACAAACTGATTTGAGCCATTGGTGCAGAAAATGGAGAATCTCCAGATTGATCAGGAAAAAACCAAGGCTCAGTTTGTGGGAGTGTTGGTCTTTGTTCATCTCTTTCTCTTATTACATCTTCCCTGTAGGACCTGAGGACCTGCTTCTGCCTTTTAGGGAACTGGAGCATGTACTGCCCAGGTGAATAAACTGAGCTGAACCCTGGATGAAAACAGAGAAAGACTTCTCAGGACATCTGAGCTTGTGGAGCATGGCTGCACTCAGTGCTCATTGTTTGGGTTCATATCATTGCAATTAAGACCACCCATGTGAAACCCTGTTACACACAGGACTGGCAAGCAGAGAGTTTCTTATGTGCTGAAGGGATGCAAGTGCCTGGTGAGCCCAAAAGGCTCTGGCTGCCAAGGCTGGGTGAGTGACTAATGGGATGGTGCAGTCAGTGTTTTACTACTGGTAAAATATTGCAATGAGGCACTGAGATAAAACAACTTTTCTCTTTACCCTGAAAGAAAAGCTGTTCCCCAAAGAAGCAGCATGATGTGACTGGACTGATGTCCATGGAATTATGTCGAGTACCAGGAGGGCTAACAGGAGTGGAGAACTGTCACGCCAGACTTGCCACCCACCCACTGCTTCCTTTCAGGCCTGTGGGCTCTGTGAGCTGTCTGGGGAACACAATATGCTTTGGTCAGTGTGGATGATCCTTGCAGAGGTGTCTTCCTTTTACACAAATCTGGGAAGACCAGTTCTTTCTCCTCTCCCAAATCCCCTTTCCTATGTACCTCATATGCAGCAGACATCATCTTCTTACCCTCCTCCACTGGGATGCTTGGTCCAGGGTGCTGACACTTGCATTTTCAGCATGAGTTTCCTGAGTGTGTCCCTCCTGATGAGTATGCTGACAGTTGTTATGCTTGCTAGTGGTTTTCTACTCCCTTGCTGATCAGAGCTCTCAGCCATGAAGTGCAGAACTCACAGATTAATTGGACAGCTCAAGTAGAAGTCCCATGACCAAATTTAGCCTATAGCACTGCAAACCATAACAAGTCCAGAAACAGGGAGGTTTGAAGAGACTGCATTATCAGCTTGTTCATGATTCTCTATCCCTGTGCAGTGGCCAATCTTTTATTGTCCATCATGTTCAAGTCTCCCTCCCACACACAGCCTGTTCAGGACTTTGAGCTCCCAGAGCAGTCTGAAAAATTTCCCATTGCACTGCAACTACTTCAGGTCACTCTTCTGGAAAGTAATGACTTAGCCTCAGCTGAGCCACATGAACCACCAATCCATGTGGGCAGCTTGGCAGGTTGAAACAAGCTGCCCACATAGGTAGGTATATGTTGCCAACAACTGGAGGTTAAAGAGACATTGCTATTCATTTTCCTTTGTATCTTGTATCCATTTTCACAGTTCCAGAGGGAAGAAAATTTTTGTAGCAAAGCATCAACAAGAAGATCACTGAGGGTAGTCATTGTTAATCCATTATACTTAGGCTACAGAGTTAACATCCCGTTGAGGAGACAGGGAGGGAGGCAGAAGTCAACCTGGTACTTGTAGCAGGGCTGTCACAGACTGCTGTGGCTTGCCCAATCATTCCCCTCTTCAATCTCACTAGAAAATAAACAGTTTGGGGACATCAGTGGACTGGGTTTGTCACATGAAAACCACAGTCCAGTTTTCTGCAAACAATGACGTTAATAATCATCAATAACATTGCACAATAGGTCATTACTCTTACAGCAAGAATTGGGCACGGTTGCTTTTAATTCAAAAAAAGTTACGGTATCTAATGGATTTGGTCATGGCTTGCCATTGAAGAACTAGAGGCACCAATACTCCCTGCACATATTTAGTGCTGCTAGCATCAGGGTCTTTCTAAATATCCTTCTGCACTTGTCTGGAGAGGGTCATGAGCACTGCCCTCCAAGCTACCTGCAGCAACATCTGGATAGGCACAATTGTCCATGCTATGCTATGCATCTCCCTGTCTGATGGACATGGATACTTGTCCACAAGACTATGCACAACCATACACAATTCATGCCTACCTGGTTCCATCCAAACACACAGCACGGCACTGATAACCTCCTTGTATGGACCTGGTACCAAAACCTTTCCCCCATCCTAGTCATAGCTGCACAGAGAGGGGTTAGCACACTTGGAGCACTGAAGACCCAGTGCCACGAGCCGAACATTTCTGGAACTCAGAGCAGCTGCTCTGATTTTCAGGGCATGTGAGGCACAGGACCTTGTGGGATGCTCAAGGCCTAATCAACACCACAGGAATCCCTCACTTCACAGAATGGGCACACTCTGAGCTCTTCGTTTTTCATTACTGCAGTCTCATTGTGCTTACAGCTCTGCAAATGACTCATCCAGGCATTCAAGTTCATGTGCTTTATGTTGGTTCAGTGCTGAACAATCTGTATTGCTAATCAGAAATGGGTGAGAGTGAAGGCCAGCTCACACAGCACAGTGGAGAGCTGTTATTTCCCTGCCCTTTCCCCAGAAAAATACTTAAGATAAATATGATGTGTTTGGAACTAGAGAATACGGGTATCTTTCTCTTTCCTCCTGACCCATTTTAGCAGAAGGAGTTCATTAATATCTTAATATACCTGTGCATTTGGCTTTCCTGGAAACAAACTGTACTTGCTTGATGTTTGTGCAAAGCTCTTGGTAGTGTGGGCGTTCACATTGTGATTATGTTTCAGAGGATGAGACTCCTAAGCTGATCCAGGCAGAGATACCACTCCAGGCTACAGCAGTACTACCCATTACCTTCCCATCAGTTCATGTAGGAGGATGAACCTTCCTAGCCAAGCTAACAGTGTTTTACTCTTGTTCTCAACAGCTTCTACAAATAGCCATGCTTTTGCAACAAATACCTCTTGGTGTTATTTTTCTTTTTTTCAGGTTTTGATCATCCTGCCCTCTTTCTGCAGCATTTATGCTTGTAAAAGTGCAGAAGTAAAAGGTGCAATGCTGTACTGTATCACACAGATTAAATTTGGTTTGTAATTCATCATTCAGGTCAGGAGGAGAAAGCACTGAAAAAGTATCTTATTTCATATGCTACTTTCTTTGGGTTTGGGGAAAGTGGGATACAAATAAAATCCTCCCAACACAATTAGCAGCAACTTATTCAGACCTGTTTTTTCTTACAGGGAAAAGCAAGAAGGTTTCAAAGCTGTTGCAATGTTTGAAGTGTAATCCAGTGCAGAAAACCAGTTCAAGGCAGTTCATACCTGGACTGATTGTTCGATTTTGCTTCTATAAACCTGATAATTCAGAGGACAAGATCAATTCAAGGGCAAAGCACTGCCCAGGGACCAGAAGCCAATGCAGACCTACACGGGTAGCAAGTTTTGTGATTCCTACACCTTGCACTGCACCCACGGCTAATGAGTAATCAATAGAAGTCAGCAGCATGGGTCAGGCTGGAGCCTGCCTGCTCTCACTGGCATAGCAGACTGTGTTGTATGGCTGGTTATTTCATGAAATTAGTGGAAAGAACAAACAGTGCTGTGATAAAAAAGCTGGAGATGTGTCTGGATGAACATTAACAGGCTGGGATGCATTCTAACTATACCACTCTGGCTTTGGGAGTTAGGTCCTTTCAGCTGGACCCCTGGTTCATTTCCCATAGTCTGTAGATGTGCAGCAGTAGCTTTGGTTAGCCTGAGGCATGCAAGGAAAAACTCCTCTAGCCCCTCTCCAAAAGCAGCCCAGGATTGTCCCCAAGCCAGGGCACAGAAAAGGGAAACAGCCACATCAGATTATTGTGTTCAGTTCAGTTTGCTTTTCTGAAACAGCTTTTGGCTTGGCAAAGCAGCCATGGCTGGGGCCATACATAGGCTGTGGCAGGGGGAACCGGTTTAAACCTCACAAAACCCAGAGCTGGTGGCCAGAGCATGATGCCCCACGACCTTCCCACTGGCTCCCAGGGACACGGTCACAGTCTGCTGCCAGGGCAAAACACCCTCTGTCCACTCCTCCTCTGCTTCTGCAAAAACAAAGCTGTGGGTCCTCTGAGGTGAAAGTGTCACTGCTTCCAGCTGCATGGAAACAGCAGAGCCAGGCACAGCAGCAAGGTCACTTGGCTGGCCTGTATAGGGATGTGGGCTCCTTTTAGTTGGCTGCTTATGTGGCTGTGCAGAGCCTGCTGGATGGGCACCATCAGGATGTATGATGGAAAAGTGATGTGTGGATGCAGCAGTGACAGCCCTGTGTAAAAGTGCAAAGTGCTGCCTCCTGCTGCTCTCTGTGCCAGCACCCACAATGCTGCAGCTCCTGGTCCATAAGCTGCACATCAGACATGGACAGACACCACTTCTCATCTTCCAGCAGATGACGAGTTTGCCACTAGCCATGTCTTCACTCCCATTACCCCAAATCCTCCCCATTTCCTATTTGTTGTGAAGTGACTCTGCCACCAGCAAAGGGTCTTGGGGATGCTGCATAGCAGTGACATCCAACACCTTCCTCTGCTGCTTTCTCCTCCCCCAGGACAGTTCGGGGGTCCCATCAGCTCTCTCACCACCTGTTCTCATCCTCTGCAGAGATGCTTGTTGATGACAGCTCAGCTGGTCATTACATACCTTACATCTGCATCCTTCCCTATTCCTGGGAAGACAGGATGCTTCCCTGGTGCCTGACAGTGGGAATGTAAGAAAGGCACTGCAGGGACTGCCACTACTGCTGGAGTCAAGGTCTCTGTTTCCTCATGTGTCCTAAAACCCTGGGGCTTTTCCATAGTGGAAATATAGCCAGCTTGTATTTGTCTCCACGCTCTCAGGTGTCCCTCTGAGATGCATGAGAAGGATGAGCCAGCCTGAGCAAGCACACAGCAAACAGTCTGTGGGGAGAGGGCTGTTCTATCCCATTGGAAACAGCATAAACAACATGAACAAAAAAGGCTTAAAAAAAAGGAGAAAAATAATTAAAAATGCTGGGAGCCCCTGGCGGTGCCTGGAATCCCACGTGGTGGAGAAAAGGCCGTCTGGGATGCCAATTTTGGAGCTTGCCAGTGTGATCAGCCAGTTTTAGAAGCAAATGAGGACAGCCAAGGTCAGAGAGCGTTGGGCCTCTGGGATTGTCGCTGTGTGGCTGAAAACTGGGAAAAAGGGGAAGCTGCAAGTCAAACACAGCTCTGTCCTTGCTGCTGCAGCTGGGGCTGGGGCTCTCCCAGGTCTCAGGGTGGCCAAGTCCCAGGGGCTGACCTGGCTGCACACAGGGGTAATGGGGGCAAGAAGCTGGGGTTTTTAGGAGACTCCTGCTTGGGGTTGCAGGGGAAGGCAGGAAGTTAAGCGTTCAGAAAACAAGGTGATGGGAACTCTAGGGAGCAGTGAGTAATTATCAGGGCTTGAGAGACTTGCTCTGTTCTGCTGCTAGGGGAGAAAGCAGAAGAGACAGTTGTCTCCTGCTTTCCCCTCCTAGAAAGAGCAGAAAGTTTGCTGGGGGTTCCTCAGACAACCCCCCTGTGTACATCTTGTTTTGCTGATCTAATTGCTTTTGGTTCCTCAGGAAGTGCTGCCTGAGCACCAGCAGCTACCCTGCACTGCCATCACAGCCCCCAGGCTCCTCAGGAGCCCCATGCTCCCCTCTGTGCATTGCTAACTCCAGCTCCCACAGGGCTTGTGTGGGACTGGCACAGTGAGTGGTGGATGAGTGTATGTGTCCTGGTGCACTCTTGACCCCTGCGTGGTGGATTAGAGCCACAGTGCAAGGAGGCTGGGTCTCAGTCTGGGTGGCCATGGCATTCATTCAAACCTCTTCTCATTGCTTCAACCAGTGGGACCATGGGGATGGCCATTGTGGGACACCAAAAAATTTGGGACAAAGCCTAGGCAACAGCCTAGGTTAGCCATGGTGAAGGCTGCAGTGAAGATGCATACCCCAAAAGGAAATACTGACCAGTCTGAAACTTAAAGGCTGTTAAGGCTGCAGAAATCCCTGAAAAGGAAGGCATATATCTGGTGTAGGTTTGTTTTGCCACAGAGAGCCATGTCACGTGCCTGTCCCACGTGCTGCAGGCAGGGACAATCCCCCAGCTGTTCTGAGCCACAAATAGGAAAAGCCCCCTGTGTAATCATGGCTTAGGTCAACTGGAAACAAAGCACTCCAGCTGCTGTGTGCTGCTCTCCATCACAGCTTGGGAGGACAGGAACCCCCCCAGCTGCAGGGATGAGAACAGTGCTTGAGGAGTGGGAGGCAGCTCAAGGGTCTGCAGCCTGGTTAATTCAAAGCACAGCCCCACAACCCCACAACACTTAGAATAACAAACAGCCTAACACTGACAACCAGAAAATAGCTCAGCCCCCAGGCTCCCCCTACCCTCTCCCCAGGACTGGGAGTGCAGCACATGGGAGCTGAGGGATGTAAAGCCCTTGAAGCATCAGGACCACCTCCTCCAGAATGCAGTTACAGGGTGAGAACAGGGAGACTGGTGAATTCTTGGGGTGGTCATCAGCTTGTTATGTGACCACAACTGTACCACATCTCCAAATTGTGGCTCAGTTCCTCTTCCTAAAAAAATGCATGACTGCTGGAAACCATGTGATAGAGGCAAAGGAGAGTCACTGTCTGAAAAACAGAGCAAGGTCTCAAACCACTGCTGGGCAGAAGATCCTCCCCATAAGGGAGCAGCCTCTGGCTTCTTCTTAAAGACAAAAGATTGAAACTATTTGAACTAATGAAACATACACTATTCAGACCCAGCTTCTTTTTGAAGTGAGGCACATGTACTGTCAATCACCAGCTGCTCCTGACTTGAAAATACAGCAGATCCTCATGTGGGTGGGAAAAATGAGCTCCAGCATTGTACAGCTTTTGTGAATCCTACTGCTGCCTCCTCTGTCTTTAAAAAAGCCAGGGTCTGCACTCTGCAGTGCACTTACTGTGGCTACAGTCTGATCTGAATTAAGTTCAGCTCTCAGTGTTCATTTGTCACTTTTCTGTTTCCTCAGTGTGTTTGTAGTGATGCACAGAGATGATTTTTAAACAGATTTTACTGCAGACATTCATCAGATCAATCAGATCACACACTGATGTCCTGGTTGCAGGCAGAGATAAGATTTAGATCAAGTTTCTGGCTGAACACCTGTGTCACGTGTAGGTAAGAGCAGCCTGGGTAATGTCTCTGCAGGGAGAATCCCTGCACCATCCAGCTGTGGAGGGGGGGAAGAGATGGGCCTTGACTGTTCACCTAGAGCTGCATGCTCTGGACTCTCTTCTTGCATCAGCACAGAAAAGTTACTGCAGTCATGGTATCTTTGGGCTTGCCTTTGCCCTGTTTTGCACTTCATGTCATTGCAGATACCCTTCAAAGTCCAAGCCAGGTCTTTACAGATGCCCCTCCCCAAAAGGTTGTGACTCCCTGCACTACTGTTGGGTTATCTCTAAGTGCTAAGGATCAAAGCTGAGTATTATGATCCCATGAAGTGTTTTTATTCCCATATATAGTATTGGCACTCCAGTTGTGCCTGGAGTCTCACTTTGGAAGTAGAGGCCGTCCAGTGGAGACAGACAGCCCCAGAGGCAATCCAGACTGGCTCTGACAGCATTCATCAGGCCTGGCTGGGTCAGGAGCTGAACAGGGGGCATATTCCTACCTGGTGGAGAGAATAATTTCATTTCATCTCAGGTTTGTGAGAAGAAACAACTTTGATAACTATAAGGCAGCAAGTGTCAAACCTTATGACTGGTGGTATTACCAGTGCTTTGGATTGTGGTTGATTGCAAAAGGGTGAAAAGAAGTAGAAATAACACATCTGTTTAGGGCACCCAAGCCAGCACTCAAACAAGAGAACTGCAGACAAGTGGAGACTAGGAAGCTGTTCCCAGAGAAAAAGCATCCCAACTGCCTGTGCCTAATACTCCCACTGATGTGACAGAAAAGTGATGGGAGCATTAAGATTAATTCCTCCATGTATCTTAGGTACAGACCCTCCTCACATGGCTGAGCACATTGTGTTATAGCATTATTAATTGCTTCGACTTGGAAGAAACATAAAAAACCCCCTCTAATCTAAGAGACTTTATCTTTTCTGGTTTCCAGTGTATTACCTTTTCTTTGGTATCTACTACAGCTGTAACAACCACATCTACACTACCAGGAAAAAGGTCATAAATCAGCAACTTCCTTCAACTTTTCTGCAACCATGTGCATGTTGCACTTTGAAATATATCCCTGACAAATTAAAAGAAGTGTTGGAATAAGTCCATGGGAAACATAAGTTCAGTAACCAGATCTGTAGTATACAACATCTGTCAAGATAACATGATCTCTCAGCTGCTTTGATGTGGTGGAAGGGGGCCACTGAATTCCCCTGAGAAAGTTTCCCTTCATTCTCTTTATTAATTAGATCTGTAGGCAGCCTCAGCACAAAGATTTTCTAAACCAAAACCCTGAGTGCATAAACAACTGAATGGATCCTTGAAAAAGCACAGTTACTGAACACCACTCAGTTCCCAGACATCCCTAGAAATGTGAAGGCCTTTGGGCTGAAAGTTCTAATAAAAGTGCATTTCTTGTGGAGCTCCAGGCTCACAGGGAGAGAAGGGTTAAAGGAAATGTGCCCTCTCCTCTGAACAGGGCCCTTGCAGGAAAGGCAGCAATCAGAGCAGAGATAGTTGTGCCTTGATCAAAGCTCCCCCTCACTTCTGGCAGACCAGGCAGTGGGAAGCAGAGCTGTCTCCTTCCTGAAATGATGCATCTGGGGCCAGCAGCAGGGAGAAGGCAGAGGGATGGACTCCTCCTCATTCAGCATCTTCTCCAGGCAAAACTGGGGCTGCTTTGAAAGGAATGCTGCAGGAGCCCTTTTTGTCCTCTGGGCAAGTTGAGGGATGAGGAATAACCCTGCCCTTTCACAAGAGAGGAGTGGCCCCATCTCAGAGCAAGAGAGGAGGAACAGAGCAACAATTTCAGCTGGTGCCTGCGCTCTGTGTTGGTGGCATAAGGCCCCAGGTTGGAGGAAGGGGAGGGATGGGCTGGAGCCAGATAAATTGCTCTGGAAATGAGGGCCTGGGTGAGACAATGGCCAGCCAGCCTTCTCATGGGTATTTGACCTGGCTGTTTAAAACAGGGAGTTGCCTCCTTGCCCCTGGCAGCCCTGACTTGGCACCAAGGGTTCCTTTCTCATGATGCAGGTGACACTAGGTCTTGTCCCTGTACAGCTGTGCAGTATGGTATTTCTTTGCCCATCTCCACAGTCCCAAGGTTGTGGTAACTCAGCTCCACATCTTTTTCTCTCTGGCTCAGCCCACAGATCCCTTCCTAGGAGAGATTATTGAAGTGCGAGCCTGTCTGGGCTACCTCGATATACCTCCTTGGGGAGGGCTCTTCCCAGCTTCTCTTGCTACACATATCCACACATATCAGAGCTGGAAATGGGTTAGCTGGGAAAACAGGAGGCAGCTCTGCTACCTCCCACCTTTTGCACCACTGAACTGGGAAAAATAATCTGCTCACAGGCTGCCACCCCATTTTGCATGGCTCAGTGCAGAGACAAACAGGAGCACAAAGCAGGGAGTAAACCCTGGACTAAGGTAGGGTTTGAAAGCCAGAGACCCCAGGGAAGGATGTGTTTCTGGTGCAGCAGCAGTACAAAACATTGTACATGAATAAGGAATATAGAAAGGGCAGGAGAATTCTGCAGACTGAGGAGCCTTGCTCCAGGGTGTTCGTGCTCAGGCAGTCCCCATGTGACTGGGAGTGCCTGTCCCTGTGACTGCTCCAGCACTGTCCCCCACAGGAAATGTGCTTTGCTCTTTAAGCAGCTTCTGGGGTCACACAGGGTGGCTGCTTCCACGGACTGCTGTCCCTGTGGCTGGAGCACATGCCAAGCTCAGGTGGCCGCTGACTCATTTTCCACCCCTGGACAGAGTGTCCTCACTCAGCTCACTGAGGAGCCTGTGCCTGCCATGGCCAAAGCCTCCTCAGTCTCTGAGAGTGACCAGAGGGATGAATCAGCAGAGGATGGAGCCAGGGCATGAGCAGTGATAGTAGAAGGGCAGCACTCAGGTGCTCCTGCATCTGCACCATGGTTACCTGGGAAAGATGTCTGTTAGTTGGACATGAGCATCATCATGTCTCATCACTTTGGGGCTGGTGTTTCTCCTCAGGAGATCTGCTGGTGAGGGATAATGGAAGCAGTGTCCCGAAGGACGAACTGCATCACACAGAATTCATCCATGAAATCTGGAAGGAGCTATTGCTTGCTGAGGCCATGTGAAGAAAGAAAAACCATTGCAAGCAGGAGAAACTGGAGCAAGGCTTGCAATGGAAACTCAGCTAAAATATCCAAGGCATTATATCCTACTGCTCAGCCTGTGTCTATGAGGGCAGAGCCTGGGACCAGGAAAAGTCCCAAGAAGAAGCAAATCAGAGAGAAGTTTACCCTGGGACTTTGCTGTGCTTTCCCTCTCATTTCAGGTTCCTGAGCTCCAGGCAGGGCTGGTCAGTGGCAGACAGACTGTCACATGGATGTCCCATCTCTAAGTAAGCAGAGGGCTACTTCTGCTGTCCTCTGTCCCTCCAGGGTGACCTGTGCCACCTGTGGGGAACCTGCTTAGCTTAACATACCTCTGTGGTATCCAGAGACATGGGATGAACACCCACCAGCAGCATCTCTCTGCTGTGAATGCTTTGCTCTTTGCAAATGGACCCCTCCAGCCCTGTCTCTATATTCTGGCGGCTGGGGAAGTGCTGATGCAGCTCCTGTCTTGTTGCATGTCCCAGCTGGTACAGCAGCAGCTGAGTACAGGGGGTTGTGCTAGCCCAGGCAGCAGTAATACATTCTCCCTTTTTGCAGGTGAGGGATGCTGTTCCCACCATCCCTGTGGTGGAAAAGAACACCAGGGAGTTCTGCAAGCCGTATCCCAGTAGAGCTGGAAACCCAGGGGGATGCAGACAGGGTGGCCTCATGTCTAGTTCACCTTCTCAAGTCTGTCAACCCAGGAGCCAGGAGTGGACAAGGCCCAGCAGCTCATCTGGCAGAAACCCTCTGCTGAGAGGAGGGTCTTAGTAAAGGAAGCACAGGAGAAGCCCAAATGAGCAGAGTAGATGAATAGCCTGTGAGTCAGTATCCCTGCTGTCCCTGCTTGGCCAGAGCCCAGGGCGTGGGAGGGAGGGAGGCAGAAGGATTGGGGTGTAGAATCTGTCTGGCTTTCATGTTTACTGACTTACTTGTGGTCTGCAGTTTTATTTTTCCCTGCAGAACTTGGTTCAAAGCTTAGGTAAATCTTGTGTCAGGCACAAAGTCATTCAGATGTTTAATAGGGCTGGACAACATCCATGTCCTGGCCATTGCCTGCCCCTTCTCCCAGGGGCAGGAACTCCTCCAAGGGTGCTCGGGGCAGGCAGACCCCTCTCTAGACCTGCCAAGTGAGTATCAGCTATCCTGGACAAGTTCAGGACACTCCCATGGGTGCCTAGGCTCCTGTGTGCCAGGGTTCATGGCCTGGCCCTGTCACCTCTGGCACTGTGTGGGAATAGCCCCAACCAAACCAGGCTCCCTGCCAGCATGGAGTGGGCCAAGAAGAGCTGAGTTTAGGCACTAATTGCATCCCTGACCTGGAGCTGAGATGACATAAGTCTCATAGCTCTGCTGAAGGCACAGAAGGATGCTCTAAGGGCATCAGAGCTGCTGGCCACCAGGCAGGCCATGTGAGGGGAAATGAGCCTCATGTTAGGTACATGGTTCTTCCATGCAGGCTTCCTGTGAACGTCCTCATTGCAAGTCTCACCACTCTGGGGACTCTATGATTCCACTCAGCCCCTGTGGGGCCCCAAAGCTGTCTAAGGTAGGACCAAACCCAGAGCCACCTGCCAAAGCTTAGAGATGCCTCATGTGTCTGCAGAAGGAAAAGCCAAGAACCAAATGCTCAGAGAGAACAAATGAAAAGAGAAAAGGTTTAAAATCCAGGAACAGGGACTGGAAAGATGTCCCAGAAAGCACAGCATCCGCACCAGAGTCATCATTCCCAGAGTCAGTGTATGCTGCCCTGCCCAGGGTGTATGCTCTGTCCAGGGATATCCAAGGATGAGACAACAAGGAAAAGTCCCACAGTCTCTGTGTCTTCCCACCACCCTGCCCAGCCACTGTGGGATACTGGGATTGATAGACCTCTAGTCAAACCCAGTTCCATCTTATTTCAATTTTCATGAGGTAATTTTAGTTTTAAAAGCTCCCCTGGAACTACACTGGTTTCAGAAAATGTTTGGCCTGCGTGCTGCTGGCCTGCAAGTTCCCAGGGAGACCAAAGGAAACGTGTCTGCAAAGCCTGAGGAATATTTATCAAGCTGATTTTGAGTTTAGTTCATTAGCAATTACCTTGATTTGTCTTCCCCTGTTCTTGCCAATTTACCAGGGCAACGTCTTGGAAACTCACCTCATTTGGAGAGAACAGGATGTAATTAGCCAGATAATCTGCTGATTCCCCTCTCAACCTCTCTGTGCCCAGTCGCAACACACGCAGTGGCTGTGCAGGCTGGATCAGACCTGATTTCTGGCACTGTTTATGCACTTAGTGCCACATAGGCAGGAACTAAGATGCTGTCCTGCCCTCAGGCAATGACAAGTCCACCTCTTGGATCACTCCTCAGGCTGTAATCCCTGGGCTGAAACCATCTGGGAGCTTTTGTCCTGGGGGTAGCTCCTTTGCCAGGGCAGCACAATTCCCAAGGGTATGCAGGTAACTATTTTTGAAAAGGATGAGGATGATTTATTTCCCATGGGCAGCTCATTTCTATTTTCTTGCTGTGTCCATCCTTGCTGCTTTTTTCCAAACCACTAGCTAAGGTCAAGCGACTCAGCCGCAAGTTGCAGCACAGCAAGGGCTCAGTCACAAGTCACTGGGCACAGATGGCACGTAAGTGATGCCTGAACATTTTAACTGCTCAGGGAAATTTCAGGGAATACCCAATGCTGCAGAGTCCTTCAGGAGACAGAGGAGACATTGTTTTCTACATCAGTTCTGGACTTGCAATTCAATTGGTGGGGAGGAATTATTACAGCTATTATTACAGCTTTTTTCCCTTTACTAAAGACCCCTCAGCAATGCCACAGAGGCTGTACAGCACTGCCCATGATATTCACGCAGTGCTGTAGGTCTGTGGTTAAGTGGTGCCTCCCACAATTTTCCTCCCTCAGGATGGAAAGGCCACAGTGTGTGCCTTGGGCTGATAAGCATGTGCCACCTTCCGCCCTTGGGAGAGGCCCTGCCACGGAGTTGGGGGTGCAAATGCCCTCTGTTTCTCTCAGATCACATTTGAATTTGAGACTCCTTGAGTCTTTGGCTTGTCACACAGTAGCAGATGACAGCAGCGAGGACCAGAGCAGAGTGTCACAGTGGGTCAGTTTGTGGGGACCGAGGGGCAGCAAGAGAGGCTGGTGAGGTGACAGAGCAGGGGCTGTGAATGCCTGTCCCACGTGGAGAGGGGCAGAAGTGTGACAACAGGGCTCTCCTGCTGCCAGGCTCAGGACTCTCCACAACCCTTCTGTTGCCATCCTGTTAGGAGCTCCCTAGGGAGGTCTTTTAGCCTGTTTTCCTGGTTTTGAAGGCAGGGTTATCACACAGCTTTTCCTCCGTGACAAATGAGCAGATGACGGTGCAATGTGAACTGGGCCAGGTAAGTCCTGCAGCCCTGGGCCCGGCGGCAGGGAAAGGCAGGAGAAGAGGGACACAGCTAGGGCAGGGTTTGTGTGCTGAGGGCTGTACATGGCCCATCCCTTTCTGAGGATCGGGATAGTACTGAAGCACAATCAGAGCTGTGCCCGGACAGAGCTTGGGCTGGGGCAGGAATGGCTGGAGGGGATCGGGATCTGTGGAACTGACAGTGTCCGAGCAGGGGAACACCAGCACTGCAGCATCCTAACTGCTTCACCAAGCTGAGAAGAAAAATGCCACCCCTACCCTCAGAAACCATGTCTTCTTTCCTCCCATCCACTCTGGAAGGGTTTCTGAGCGGGCTTCGAGAGCTCCCTCAGGGGCTGTGGGTTTTGGGGACAGCTTTTTGATGGCAGGTGTGAGCTGTGCACTGACGGGCTGCTTCATATCAAGGCTGTCCTTTCCGGAAGGAGCGTCTGGACATTTGGAAACCTAGCACAAACACGTCGCTGTTAGGAAGTGTATCAGAAAACATCACTGCTCCCAAAACCGGACTCCACCAGGATCATATCAAAGCACTACACACACCCCGAGGCCACCTGGGGATGTCTGTGGGGACACTCAGGCCTTCCCCAGGCCGGGTCCCGGCCGTGCCCGGCCATGGCAGGGAGCTGCGCTGCTCCATCCCCGCTCCCTCCTCGGGGGACGGCGATGAAACGCCTCTCCCCGCTCCTGAGGCCGTGCAACGGCGGATCTTCGCCACGGAGGTGATGCCGGGAGGAGGGAGAGGATGGGGANGCCGCCGCTCCAGGCCGTGCTGGTCGCCGACAGCTTCAACCGCCGCTTTTTCCCGATCTCCAAGGACCGGCCGCGGGTGAGAAATCCCCTCTGGGTGCTGCTGCCTGCGCCGCACCGGTGCCTCCGGGTCCGCCTGTCCCGGTGTGCACTGTCCCCAGGAGGCCGGGCTGGGCCGGGATCTGGCGAGAGGCCAGGCTGGGTCGAAAGGGGACGAGGCCCCCCGGTCCCCCGGGTTCGGGCAGCCCCCGCCGCGGCTTCTCCCGCCCTCCTGCGCTCCGACAGTTCTCGCCCGTGGGAGTTTCTGTCCCCCGCTGGAGAGGCAGCGAGGATCTAATTGCTGTGTTGGTGCTGTTCACTCTTCCATATGGCGTGGAGAACGGTGCTGTTGGCTCCTCGTCTGTGGCTGGTGCAGGACTGGCAGCGGGCTTGGACAGGCTTGTCACTGATAAAGGAAAGAAACGAAATCTTCGCCCTTGCCAGCTGTAATGCGTGAAAGAATATGGCCAGAAAAATGGATAGGGGTAGTACTTTAATTATCCAGCTGAAAAGGCTGTGTGTTAAAAGAACATAAAAAGCTCCTGGAGACTTTAGGTCTGAACAATTATCTTAGCCTCGTTTGCTGATTAAGTGTTGGTGGTGCTTGTAATTATACACGCGAGCTCAGGCCTGAAATGAAACAGCACCAAAAAGGAATGGTATGCCATCACTCAGGTGTGACTCAGTAACTCAGTTTAAAAGTGTGAGTTGGATCTCAAGTCAAGAGAGTACTTCACTTCGGGTTGGGGTTTCTTCCCCCTTGTTTAATTCTGGACACTCATATTCCTGTGGCTTCATCATTCATGTCTGACAGGTTTTTCTTGAAGCAGTTAAAGCCTGAGTCAGGGAATCAGCACTTTTTTTTTTCAGCCTCTGTCATTTATCTGAGTCTTCTTGAACAGTTTTAAGTGATAACTTCACTTTTTTATGCCTTTTTTTCTGAACTGAAGATGTGCCCCAGAAGGTCACAAATTAGCTTTTACTGTTTAGATAACGCTAAAAGATTTTTATAAAACCTGTTGGACCACTCACTTGTGTCATGTTTTTGGTACTATTGATGACATTATATCCCCAAGTTGGAAGGGGCTGTTGCTGATGTTGGGTTACTGAGTGTTTATTCAGCTATGTGTATGTTTTTTTGGTTTTGGGTTTTTTTCAGGCTCTTTTACCTATGGCAAATGTGGCCATGATCGACTATACCTTGGAGTTCCTAACAGCAACTGGAGTGGAAGAAACCTTTGTTTTCTGCTGTTGGAAGTCAGCTGAGATTAAAGAGCATTTGCAGTAAGAATCTCTTCTTCTTTTTAGTTTTATCATGGAAAGTATTCGTCTGCCCTCCAACAAGCCTCAAAGGCCTCACTGATTCTTATGAAAACTGTAAGAGACACCCTTTCAGCAGTGGTCTCCTAGCATATCTCAGAAAAGACCGTTCCTGCTGTAGAAAAGATATCTCAGAAGAGACCATTCCTGCTGTGTAGGAGGGTGCAGTTTGTTAAAAGGGTGGAGTGTTGTGGGGCTGCTCCTCAATTCACCTTCTGAGTGTACCTGAGCCTGGCAATAGCGGGCTCACTGTCACAGCATGCTCCTTGCATCCCCTTACAGGTTTGGCTTGCACTGGGACACTGTGTCTGTAGAAACAGCCTCTTTATGCCTTTCTGATGTTTTTTTTTTCCTTCTTCCAGAAAGTCCAAGTGGTGCCGGCACACGTCTCCCAACACAGTGCGGTTTGTCACGTCGGACCTGTACCGCTCCCTTGGGGACGTGCTGCGAGACGTGGATGCCAAGTCCCTCGTGCGTTCCGACTTCATCCTTGTCACTGGTGATGTGGTGTCCAACTTCAACATATCCAAAGCCCTGGAAGAGCACAAGTAGGTGCTGGAAGAGTGAATGCTTGCCTGGTGTGCTGGGACTGCGGTCTGTAGCTCTCTGAGGAGTGTTCTCATAGTTCTACCGTCCGTTCTCAGGTTGCGTCGTAAGATGGAGAAGAATGTGTCTGTGATGACGATGATATTCAAGGAATCCTCACCTGGCCACCATGCCAGGTGCAGGGAGGATGACATTGTTATTGCCATGGACAGTGCCACAAACCGTGTCCTTCACTACCAGAGAACGCAGGGGCTGAAGCGATTCCGCTTTCCTATGGTGCGTCTGGAAACTGGCGGGTGGAAAAGGGCTGTGGTAGTGAAGCAGCCCACCCAAGGAGATCCTCCTTGAATGAGGGCTGGGCAACTGTCCCAGCTGCTTCTCTTGGAGGAGCAGATGATAGAAAGTAACTTGGAGTAAACTGGCTTTTTTCCCCTCATCTTTATTTGAGGCTTGGTGAAATCATGCTGGGACACGCATATTTGTGACTCATTGCAGTTCAACCATGAGGCAGGTTTTGCTCTTTATTTCCTTTCCATGATGTAAAACAAGGGAGGGAGATCATCTGTGCTATCACAGGGGCTCCCGAATTGGGGTGCATATATCACTATCATACACAGACCATTTTTACCAAATCATTTAGGTGGGAAAAGACCTCTGAGATCAGAGTCCAACCTTGATCACCACTTTGTCAGCTAGACCGTGGCAGGTCCAGTCATTTCTTGAACACCTCCAGGGGTGGCACACCACACCTCCCTGTGCAGTCCATTCCAGTGTTTAACAACCCTTTCCTTTTTGAAGTGTTGTTGAGCCTGACATGGGGTAGAATTTTAGAGGTGCAAGGAGTGGTACCTCCCATTACCTGTTTGTTCACCTAATAATGTAAATGCTCTGTAAATGTCATGGAGGCACTTTTTCCATGAGATAGATGGACCAATTTCTTTCTTCATCTCAGAACTAAGGCTGTGATTGTATAGTATTTTCATCCCCAAATCAATAACCAGGAGATTATTAGTAATCAGGAGATTATTTCATGTCTTCAAATGGAAGTACAAATCACTGTAGGAAACCTAAAAGGAAAAGCCAAAAGAAACAAAATCCAAAAATACAAAACTGATCCACAGCTGTAAAAATTGTATTTGGATTTATCAGTGGGTTTTTTGCACAGTTGTAGCTCCCAGAGACTGAGGTGAGGAGCCTCTTGGAAGAAAAGTGATGGAAGTACAAGCTGTTTCTGAGAGACCTGCACTGTGTACGGGCAGGAGCAGTCTCTGCTGGCTGACACTCGGCTCTTTGTGTGACCAATCTGCTAAGATTGGGTCTAGTGTAGATTGTGGATTTCTCTGATCCTCAGAACTTCAGCTAGTTTAATAATTCAGTCTGTACTGCCCCTGGCTTATTGAAGGCTTTTGGGGTTTGATACTGCATGAGCACTCTGGTCATCTGAATCCTTTCCTCTTTCAGAGTCTGTTCCAGAACTCTATTGAGAATGTCGAGGTGCGCCATGACTTGCTGGATTGTCATATCAGCATCTGCTCTCCCCAGGTGAGCCCTGCCTTTCCAAGGGTCCAGAATTCAGTCTGCTCCCTTGCTACTGCTGGTGTGCAGGGGCTGTGTGTGGCCTGAGTACCAGGTCTGGAAAACAGAACTGGCTGAGCTGAGGGCCTGGGTGATCATGTGGTGTTCTGTGTGGAACATATCGGGGCTCAGTCAGTTTCTGGTATGCACTGCTCAAGCCCAGGCAGAACTACATGGTGGACGCGTCCAGAGACTGTCTGATTTGGCACAGAGTGAAACTATTTCAGAAAAAATGTGATTTCAGTTTGGATATAACAACATCTGTGGAGCAGAGGTGGTGGCTGTGCTGTGGAGAAGTGTCAGTACTTGTAAGCTGGTACCATGTTAGGGTAACATTCAGGGTTATTCCAGCTAAGGCTCTCTAACTTATCTTCCAGATCTGATAAAGTTTGTCTGCAGCCTTTCTTTGGGGGTGAAACTACAAAGTAAGGCTGGGCAATGGAAATACTAAAGCAATGTCTTGCCCCTTTTGGAAACCAGAATCCGTTCATGGATTCTGGAGGAGTAGGAGGAGGAGAAGATAGGAGGGTCAATATTTGTAGCAGAAGGAATCAGAGCTTTATTCAAGGCAAGACCATCACTTTCCTGTATTGTATAACTTGACTCTATGTTATTTCCCTGTACCTTATTCCTGGCAGGTGGCTGAACTGTTCACAGACAATTTTGACTACCAGACACGGGATGACTTTGTGCGTGGTCTGTTGGTCAATGAGGAGGTAAGGAGAGGGTTGTTACAAGGGAGATCCTGTTACTTTGCATTAGAGAACCTTCTGACGTGCTCCTGCCTGTCTCCCAGGTCCTGGGGAACCAGATCCATATGCATGTAACGACAGAAGAGTATGGTGCTCATATATGCAACCTGCTGATGTATGAAGCTGTGTGCTCTGACATCATCCGGCGCTGGGTTTATCCTCTCACTCCAGAGATGAACTTCACTGATGACAAGAACCAGAGTTACACCCACTCTAAACACAATATTTACCGAGGGGTGGATGTGAGCCTTGGCCACGGCAGCATGCTGGAAGAGAACGTGCTCATCGGGCAGGGAACAGTCATTGGCAGCAACTGCTGCATCACCAACAGTGTTATTGGGCAGAACTGTAGGATAGGTGAGTGCAAGAACAGAGGATGTGCCAGCCTTGCCAGGCCAGGGCACACATTTGTTGGGATTCAGTTTTTAAAGTGTGTTTGGCACTGAGATAGGATGATAAGTGGGTACTGATTGATTGCTAGTGGGGAGAAAGGAGAAAAGCTTGGTTTTCCAGCAGAGGAAATAGAAGTTTTCAGGGTACCATAATGAAGCTGGAAAGTACTTCATGCAAATGAATTGTTTCAGCAGCAGAGAATGCCTGACCTTTACTGATCTAGAGTTAACAATCACCAACATCCTGCAAATGAGGGACGCCTGCCCCCATTTTCATGAGCTGTTTCCTAGCAGCTCACTCCTAACCTTGCTCCTTCCTAGCTTACCCCTTCTTAGCCTTGGCTGGATTTTCTATTTTTTTTTTTGTGGTTTGGCTGTGTTTGTCCAAAACTGAGATGTCAGTTGTTATTCTCAAGTCTGTAGAGAACAAATTTGTCTTTCAGCTTTGGGTAAGAAGTGGATGTAGGCCTCTGAGGCAAATTTTCCCCTGTTGTCTAACATCCATCATGCATCAAGGGCACTGGGAGTCAGTAAGATGCCTTCTAGTGGACTCAACAGTGTCAGAGAGCACCAGACAGCCTTCCTCAACATATTTGTACTTGGTGGTGTACAACAGGTGATAGAGTCACTTTGGATGGAGCTGTTCTGTGGGATCGAGTGCACATAGCAGATAATGTGGAGATCCACCATTCCATTGTCTGTGATGAGGCTGAAGTGAAGGAGAAAGTGAAGCTAAAGCCCCGCTGTGTCCTCTCTTCTCAGGTGAGCTGATTTATGTCTGTTCTGCTTTCTGCCTCTCTTGGCAGGTTACTCATCTTACAGTGTACTGTTCCAGAACACAGGGCAGCCCCAAGCCTTTTTGCAGAGGTGGAAACTGTGCTTCTGCTGCCACCCTTTTCTTCCCTTTGCTTGGCTGGGGCAGTATAGTATGGAATGTAGCAGTGCTGGTGTCTTCAGTTATACTTGTTGGTGACAGCTTGTCTGGAGCTGCTGATGGAGGTACAAGGGGGCAGTCAGAGTGTTTTTCATTAAGATATGTTTCACATATTTTCAGGTAGTAGTAGGTCCTGGCATCACTCTCTCTGAGGGCACAGTGATCTCTCTGCACCCCCCAGATGAGGAGGAAGAGGATGATGACCAGTTCAGTGATGATTCTGGTGTGAACAAGGAGAGCAAAGTGAAACTGAAAGGTATGAGAGTCTCTGTCTCCATGCACTAAAGCTATGAGAAGGTTTTGTCTTCCATGATCTTTTGGAGTCTGTACCAGCCCCATTCCAGATACTGCAGTGCCAGGGTGGAGCTTAGTGCTGCATTCAACCTGGAACCTGTGTGTTTTTGTCAGGGCAAGTAAGGATATTCAGTTGTGTCCAAGGGCTTTGTCCTTGTGAAGTACTGTTGCTACAGTGTGGGTTTGTCAAGGGATCTAAACATGGTCTGCCAAATGTTGCTGCTGTAGGAAGGAGTAAGTCACTTGTCAAGGCATGTGAGAAAATCAAAGCTGAAATCCATATGCATCTGCAGGAATCCCAGCTCCTTCTTGATGAAGGCAATTTAGGGGCAGTAATATGCAGGTAATACCAGTCTATTTCAAGTTTGCCTGTAAGCAGATCCAATACATCCATGCTCTGATTGCTGATTCTTTTCCAGGTTACAATAAAAAGGATGTAGGCTCAGAGGGCAGAGGCTATCTCTGGAAAGCAGATGACAAGAATGAAGAGGATGAAGAAGAGCAGAGACAAAGCCTGTGGGGTGAGGAAAAGTTTAGTGTGGTCACCTGGGGGCAAATAGACGTGTTGAGGAAACCGGCCAAGTGGGATGCTGGTGATGGTATCTAGAGCAAAACTTGGGCTTTGTGAAGCAGACTGCCTCCAGATAACAGCTATGTGTGGGGAGAAGGTGAGAGGTAAAAGCAAGTCATGGACCAGATTCTCTCTACCTGTGCTCTGTGGAAGGTGTTTGTTAGATATTTGCCTTGCGCCAACACACAGAGCTGTCTGTGCTGGGAATGCTGCATTATGGGACACCAGGCCCTCCCTCAGATGGGAATATGCTGTGGCTATTCTGAATGCTGCTGGCTTTCTTCCTGCCAGTGGCAGTGTCTGCTGACATTGCTCCACTGTGAGTCAGCAGTCTGCACAAAATGCAGTTGCTTCTGTCCCTGTCCTTTGTTGTCTGACTGCAGACTCCCAAAAAATCCCATTATCCTAGTGCCAGCTGTAGTGTTCCCTCTGCAGCAAATACAATCATCTGGACCTGTAAATAGAAGCTTCCTTGCAAGGACAGATAGTTGCTGACTTGCTTGGGAAGTCCCTGGGACACCTGGTTCCTCATGGCATATGATAGTTGCAGCTTTTGGGTGCTGAATGCTGCATCTTCTCCTTCCTCAGGCCCAGCTATGCACTCAGAGGAAGAGAGTGAATCTGACAGTGACCTGAGCATGGGCTCTGAGGAGCCAGACAGTCGGGCAGCTTCTCCTCAGCTGGACGACATCAAAGGTGAGATGGGCTCTGAAGGAGTACAGTGACTCTGTAGATAATGCAGTGTGTGAGGTTTGTGGTGCTTTATCTTGGTGTATTGGAAAATTTGTGCACCTCTTTGATAAGGTGTTTCCTGATCTCACTTCCTGCATTTTCTGCAGAGTTCTTTAATATTTTGTGTATCACTGCTGGGTTAACCCAAGGCAGTCAAGGATGAGAAACTAGACAAAGAGCCTCCATCTTTCCCATTCCTTATCACTGGACCTTCATGAAAGAGACCTCCCTGAGCTGTCTGTTCAAATGGCAGTGTCATTGCCTAATTTAGAGACTATGGGGAGGTCCAGCAGAATTTCTCTGTATGGACAGCTTAGTACTGTAATCATTCTGGAGAAGTAAATGTCCTTGTAGGAGCTGCCTCTTTTGGCAGAGATGTTTTGGTTTTCTGTTTTGTTGTGTTAAGCTTACCTGGATTTGAAAGAGGTTCAGGCCAAATTGGAAAGACCCAAAAACTTTCCCATGTTGGAATATCACCACAAAAGAAATTAAACCAATAAATTTTAGATTTGGATTAATACTTTCAGTTGTGGGAAGATGAGGTTTGTCTGAATAGGAAAGGCTAGATTGTGAAAATATAATAGAAACTCTGCTCTAAAAGGCTGCAGAGGTAAATAGCTTTGTACTGGTTTCTGTGGATAGATCAATGATATTTAGTAGGTGGTTTGCTTTGTTTGAATTATATCCCACTATTAATAAGTATAGTTGCTGTGGGTTTGTGTCAGCCTACAGAGAACAAATAGACATCTGTGCCAGAATGCTTTGTTTATGAAGGGCATCATTCCTTCAGCAATGAGCAGTTTGAAGAATCTGTGCTTTTCCCTCCTGTCTAACTGCCTGTCCTTTCATTAGTTTTCCAGAATGAGGTTCTGGGTACGTTACAAAGGGGCGAAGAAGAAAACATTTCCTGTGACAACCTGGTCCTGGAAATCAACTCCCTCAAGTGAGTTGGGGATATCCTTAGGGATCCTCGGGGTGTCCTTAGGGATATTGTCCCTTATGCTGAACAGTTGGGATTGAGAGCAGACGTGTCAAAAGAAGAGGAGAAACCACGTGAATGCCCATTGTTAGACATTGTATCAGTATGGAGCATGAGAAATGCAGCTTAGACATCATGACTGAATGACAGCAGTAGTTGATGGAGAGCACCAGCTGCATCTCTAGCATCCTTAGTGGTTAGGCTTTTCCTGCCCCATCTCTGTAACAAGAGATTAAATTGCTGCTAAATAACTGTGGACTGAAGAAAGCAAGCTAGTTCTTGGCACGACTGCCTGGAAGTTCATGCAGGGTCTGCTGCTCTGGGCATTGCAGCATTCAGCCAGCTGCCTGCAGCTGGGGCTGTGCTCTGGTGTGGCTTGTCCACAGGATTTTTACAGCAGCAAGTCTAGAGCACATAATCAGAGTGCCTTTTGTCTAGTGTTTTTCAAATCCAAACCTGTGTGCCTTCTTTTGTGCAAGAGCATTCCTACAGTACTCTGGTAAATGTGAGGGTGCTGTCCCTGCAGCAGCTTGTTCCAATTGTGATTACAGATTTTCAGGACTTGCAGCCTTATGCAGGGCCTGATGCATGCAAAGTGATTTTACTGTCTGAATATTTGGAAAACCAAATAAACAAATAAAAAACAGGTTGAGAAGATGAAAATCAGATTTTCTTGTCTATCTCTGTGAATAGCCACAGTCTGCAGAGATCAGACAGTGTGAAATGGTGAGTGTTTTTTGCCTTTTTCATCATAGGTACGCATATAACATTGGCCTGAAGGAGATGATGCAGGTGCTCAGTAAAGTGATCCTGGAGTTCCCATTGCAGCAGCTGGATGCAAACCTGGACTCCCAGACCTATTTCGCAGCATTACTTCCTGTGAGTCCTGCTCCATTTGACTCTCCTTTGGGCTTGTCTGCTAGTGTATAGCAGTCTGTGTCCCAGGTAGTTCCTGCCTGAAAAGTCTCTTTGGTTAAGCCTGGAGCCACTTGAACTCCTTGAGTTCATGAGCCTCTTTGTCTTCTGTAGAAGTAAAAATGAACTGGAGCTGTTGTTGCTGCTTGACAGAGTTCAGCTAGGACTGTAGGTGGGGGAGCTCTACTTCAGTACCTGTGGTTGTTTCTGTTGCCTGTGTGAGAGAGTAGAAGTGCATCATCTGTAAAAGAGAAAACAGAAGGTCTGTTAGAGATGTCTTTACAGGCTTGCATTCCAGCAACCTGGTTTCAGTCCATCTCAAGTCCTGTGCCTGGGGCAGAGGGGAGCACTCCTCTCCCAGTGGGATCCTTTCCAAGGTCTTACTTGTCTGCATACTATAATTGGTGCCAGTTTTTTTCAGCCAAATGCAAAGGCATGATATTGTTGTCTTTGTGCAAAGATAAAGTTCTGCTCTGTTTCTAGGGAGATGGGTTGTATAGTTGGGTGTACCAACTTCAATTTCCTGCTTTATGGCAGACAAAATAGGGTAGGATCTGCTTTAAAAAGCAGGCAGTCTTCTCTTAATGGTTTTGTTCACTCAAGCTGAAGTTGTACTATTTTTGTCTCCGTGTTATAGTCCATTCATGTATTTGACTTTGCAAACTACAAGTTCTGGAGATGCTCTTTCAGAATGAATAGGTCTGACACATGTTTGGGACAGACTGCTTGCATTTTTTTGGGACTATTTTTTTTAGGAGATTGAGAGGAACACTAGACTTCCTCATAATCCTTTCTCTGAGGAAGTATGTGCTTTCAATTGATGGGAAAGGGTGGAAAACTAATTCTCCTCTGTGTAGGTGTAAGCATGCTACTTAATTCACCTCTTGGACATGTGGAGATGCCTTCTGCAGAAAACATCCATGTAAACTGATCTGCTCTTCAGATGGCTTAGTGAGATTTTGCTGCTCACTCTGTTTAAATTCTGCTTGCTTTTCTTCATTTTTCCAGACTGTTTTCTTGAATAGCATGTCCTCTCCTAGAAAAAGAGACTTGAAGGAGGAGGACGAAAGAAGATGTTGAAGCAGGTGTTAGATTCTAAGTGGAAAGCAGTACATCTAGACAACAGCTTGTGTGGAATTGGTAGCTATATAGGATGGGGAGGTTTTTTATCCCAGCTGGGATATGGCATCTCTTGGCCTCCAGATTAGGCTCCTACTCTAGCATGAGTGGGAAAGGAGAATTTCACTGCAGCACCCAGTCAGAAGATGTTCTAGTCTGCGATGAAGCATATAAATGGATAAAGTTTTGTGTAATTGTCCCAAACCCCACGCCCCCTTTAGAAGCTAAAGACCATGGTAGTAAGTGAAGAGTTCCTCTGAGTAACTTTGTCCATATATTTTTCATCAAAGGAAAGCTAATGCTCATGTTTACAGCAGAGAGAACAAGTCAGCTCACCTTAAGTAAGAAGTAGTAATAATCAAAATGTAATGTGTAGAGTGGCCATGTCATGTCATGGGCAGGTGGCATTTGTCTCGGCAGGGAATTGTGTTCATTTATGAAGTACAAATTACCCTTGCATTTATCAAAGAAAGCTAAGTGTCAAACCAATTGACCATCACAGCAGCCAGTTTCTCCAGATTCTCCCTTGTAAAGAGCCAGGAAGTTTCTTAGAGAATCCTTTTCTGGGACAGTTTGTGCCTCAGTTGGTGCCTTCAGTGTTCAGGATTGCTGTGCTGACTTTCTGCTCTGCATTCAGCAGGGGCACAGTGTCCTGGTGAGGTACAGGTGTGTTCATTTGCACTCATGATGTTTGTCACTGTTACAATAACCCAATATTTGGGATGAGATGTACCTCTAATAGATGTAATGAACCAGCCTTGAAATGCTTATTAAACACATGTCACTGGTCTTCTGAAGCAGCAGCTTCGTGTATTTACCAGCAGTGCTTTGAAAAGACCAGTTCTTTGGGCAGAAGTTGTACAGCATCTGGAACAGTGGCTTCTCTGCAGCTTGTGATTCCCTGGTTAGTAAAATGTACTCTCCATTAATTTACTAATTCTTATTTACACTCTGCAAATCCCAAGCACAGGCTTGGTATAGGTTAGTACATAATGAAAGCAGTTGCTGCTGAAGTTTGCAGCTAAAACTGCCTCAGGCAATAGCAGTTTTGGGCTGAGAGCTGCTCATGATGGAGTAGTTATGGAAAAGTGTTATTTTGTGTGAGATGGGGCTGCCTGCATTCTGAGAGTGATGGGTATCAGAAGCCCACTGAACTTTACAGACCTGTTTTATGTTTCTCACTCTCTTTGTAGCTCAACTCTGACCAAGAGATGCTGAAATAAGATGGGTTGTTTATGTAAAACCTATGGTAGAGCAGTCCCAGGCAGCTCAGGTGGGGAAATTGTGGGAATGCCATAGTTGTGATATATGGTTTGACTTGAAACCGCAGTATGTGGTCTGAAGTGCTGGCCCCTGAGCACGAAGTTCTAAAGTGTTGCAGCAATTTTAGGAAACAAGCATCTGGTAAAGGATATGCTTGTGGGTATTTTTTTCAGATGAAACATGTAGGCTTGAGAAATAGAGGTATCCAGTTTGATGTATGTCAGGCATCTCGTTCAGCTCTTGTACAAGTTGTCAAGGAGAGATGGTGCAGAAATAAACCTTTCCTAGAACTATGGACCTTTCCTAGAACTGGCATTCTGTAATGGTGTGCATGTAAACACACTGTGGGATTGCTTATTTGGGGACCAAATGGGTTTCTGCTGTCACTGAAGCCGTTTGTGGTGCTCAGCACAGATGCTGTTGTGGTCTAACAGGTTGGAATTACGGTTGTGTCGGTCGTGTTCTGCATGTACTTTCTGATGGTGTTCTGTGCTGGTGCTAGGGGTAAAATGATCTTGGTGTTGAGACTGTCCTTTTGACAAGAGAGCTGGATCACAAACCTCTTAGAAGTTGCTAGAATATCATTGACCAGATTTGATGAAAGATGAATGAAATTTGATTGCTTTCTCCAGACTGTAGATTGTTTTGAGGAGTTATCTATGCAGAGTCAAAGCCTCAAAAATTGTGATATTGTCCATAGGGTTCTCTGTCAGGTAACTTTTCACATTTTTCAGTGTTTTGTCAGATCCACATTGCAAGCTTCTAATTCTCCAGTTTAGATTTTTGTGAAATTCCCAAAATAGCCTCTCTGGTCATACAGGCTTAGAGGATGTTTTTCCTAGGGGCTCTGCAGGGCTGAGCCCTACTATCCCCGTTAGCACCAGTTACAGTGCAGTGCATGTTCTCAACTTGACACGGTGTATTTTTTCTTCTTTCCCTTTTCCAGCAGCAGGCACACTGAATTGAGTCCTGGGGTTGTGAGTGTTTTCTTTATAAATGACCTGCTTTCAGAAACCCAACTTCTGGTTGGATTTGTGCCTGCTTATGATTTAAAGGTGTTAATAGAAAAGTATTATAAAGTGTTTCTTAGCCTGGAAGGAACTTTCCAGTAGCTTTACTGCAGTTGAGGTGAAGATTCTAAAGAACAGTAGGAATGGGGAAATGGTTATAGAGAAGGGAAGAGTGTTTAGCATTAAGTATTTTGCTAAACACTAAAGTACCTCTTGTAAATATGCCACAGAAGCCTCAGTTGTTCTATTGTGATACCATGATGATCAGGATCATTCTGTGCTGTTACCCACTGTACAGATGAGTTTGTTTGTACTAATCTCCTTCTTTGTTTCTGCTTGAGGCATGCAAATTCCAGCATGGTTGCACAGCAAATGTGTCTGAAGAGGTGATGGAGTGCAGTACTACAGAGTAGATGAGCACTGTTTCCTAGCTCAGATTACCTTTGGTAGTCCACACCAGCCTGGGCTATCTCCACAGCTCCACTGTGTGTCCTGTCCTCTCCCTCTCTCAGGTCTACTGCCTGTTAACAGTCATCCTGGACAGTATAATGTTGATTAACCCCAAATGTAGGTGACTTAAAGCTTCTTCATCACACCCCAAACTCCTGTGAATTGCCAGTTTCCCTTCAAAATAGTCCAGATGTGTTCTGTAAGGAGACACTGCTGAAGGCACAGCAAGCCATTGTATCTGTGCAGTCATGCCAGGGGTGTAGTTGCATGATCACCTGCTGTTGAATTACTCCATTGAAAAAGATGTGGAACTCTGATTTAATTTCCTACGATGTTTTTGTAGAATGGTCAGGTCATGATGTGGCCATGAAGAATTTTTGTATCTTATCCAAGTTCTGATACCTTTTAAAATTTTTATGGACAGGGATCTAAGTATTATCTCCTATCCCAGATTCAGGTCAGTCTGTGCTGCTTTGCAGAGCTCCCTGCTGCATATTTCCCAGATATGTGCAACAAGGAAAAGAGCTGTGGGGGACTCAGAAATATTGTTTGAAGAGGCAGCACTAAAATCATTAAACTCAAGACATCAAGAAAAATAAGCCTTGGAGGAGAGAACAACTAATAGTGTAACAACTTCTTGCCCTTCATCCTTCTACCCATTCCCTGCAGCAGGCTTCAGGATCCAAACCAGCCTCTAGGCACACAGCAAATGTGTGATTTGCACTTAGGGGCTGCTCTGATGCATTCCTGTTTTAGGGGTGGTTGTTTTTCACTGTTCACTTCTACTCAGCTGGTAATTAACTTGGCATTATCTTTTCCTATGTTTCCTTATTCGTCCTTCTGCTTTGAAGGAAAATTCCACTGAAATGTCAGTTGCTCTGTGGGGGGAGGCTGTGAGTAGCATGTAGGTCTCTCTCCTTATCAGTCTGCAGTGAAAAGATTTTGTTTGAATACCAGACTCCACTGAACACATTTATTGTGATGATCTGATATTCCATCCAGAGAGGCAAAAAGAAGAAAGGTAGTAGATACTCTGAAAGCTTAATAAAACTATGTTCTGTCCTCACATGTGACTCAATAGCATCTGTTTCATGGACAGAGAGGGTCAAATACCTGAAGTAGTCAGCTGAATGGTTTCATAAAATGCTTCCCTGGGTCAGTTTCTTGGTGTAACACAGTTGAGACACAGGGCTGAGTGCACCCACCCATCTTGGCTCAGGAGCTCTTCTGTGTTTTCTCCCTGCAGCTGTTGAAGAACTGGACCCCGTTGTTTAAGAACTACATAAAACGAGCATCAGATCACTTGAATGCCTTATGTGCCATTGAGGAATTCTTCTTGGAACATGACAGTCTCTGCACATTGATAGCTAAAGTGAGTATCCACTCCCAAATCTGGTTTTGCTTGATTCACAGTGGAATGCATCCTATTTACATCATCACCTCTCTGCTTTAGGGGAGAGAATTTTGGGGTCTCGGTGGAGAGGATGTGTAGAAAATCCATCTATAACAATTTCTTTTAAAAAAAAAATAGTTCTATGTCTGCCTGTGCCTCTGAGGGAGCACAGCTGAGGGTGAGTATTAATTACCAGCCTGCAGCCTGTGGGGAGCTATTATTTTGCAGCTTCCAACATAGATGCCCTTGTTGTGTGACACTGGAAGAGGCAAGGCCAGAGACTCACTCTAGGAAGTGCTTCACGTCATTTATCTCTCCATGGTCCCTGGGATCTCACTGCTAAATGGTTTATCCTACTTGGGAGTGCAAAACAGAAAAGCTGGGAACAAAATTGGAATTTTATTCAGGCTGAGCTAGTTACAAAATTGGGAATAAAGGGAACCTGTCATGTGCCTTGTTATCTTGTCTTCCTGCTTCTGAGAATTTTCATATATTCCTCCTCACCGTCCTTCACAAATATTTTGTCCCTGCATTCTATCTACCCTGTCACATGGAGAACATTTGACTTGGATTGATAAAGGCTCCTTTAGCAGCAACTCAGGAAGCCCCTGTCTGTTTTGGAAGGGCTCTCCTAGAGCTTGCTTAACTCTTGATTCTTCAGGAAAGAGTAATCCTAACTTCTGCTACCAGTGCTTGCTGATGGCAAAGCACTTAGGACTGGAGCCAGAAGCCTTCAGTTTGGTGAGCCAAAATGTCCTTGAATTACAGCAATTGTTTGGCATGTGTCCATTGTTCTAGGGGCCTGGGTTTCCCTAGAGGCTGAGAATTGAAGTGACACTTTATATTGGGAGTTGGCAGCCAGCTTTGTTGGTGCTCTGCTGCAAGGAGACCGACTGCGAAATGCCTGCTCTGCCTGAGCACAAAGGCACCCTGAGAAACCCTGATCGTGTCTCCCCCTCGCTCACAGGGGAGGGGCTTGAGCTGACGAATGACCAATTGCTTTGACACCTGCCATAAGGCACTGCAAAGGGAGAGCTGGCAGGAGGAGAGAGCCGGGGGCAGAGCTGGACAGGTTCATGCTCCTCTGCACGTGTCACTGTAGGTGAGCCTGCATCAGTTGCTTGTTGGATCTGCTTTGGGGATGGCGTTTGGGTTGCTCTAAAAAGAGAACTTATGTCTTGAACTGATGTCCTCTGTGACCCCTTGTTGCCCGCTGCTCTCAGGCATACCCAGCATCCTCAGAGCTGAAGCTGATGGGGCTTGAACTTTTGACTCATTATGTGTCACAGCATCTGTCAGGAACATAAGGCTTGGTAGGAGAATCACAGTTATTTTTAACAGTGGAAGGAAAATGAAGCAGACTGAGCGCCTTCTGGTGAAGACAGAGCTGAGAGACACAGATTACGTGCAAACTTTGTACTTGGACGTGAGCTAGTCCCAAAAGAGTTTATAGAGAGCCTGTTGCTCTTTTCTAATTGATGCAGGTGTTGATGACATTTTACCAGCTGGAAATTCTGGAAGAAGATGTAATTCTCAATTGGTTCTCTTTGCGGGACACGTCTGACAAAGGAAAGCAGCTTCGTAAAAACCAACGGGTGAGTCCCAAAGGTGTTGGGAGAGGCCAGGGTGGGGGGAGAGAGACAGACAGCACCTGCTGAAAGAAACTTCGAGTGAAGTTTGGTGTCACTGTCACCTTCTGTGGAGCAGCTGCCATGGTAGGCCAAGAAACACACCAGTGCACTAAGCAACACAGATTTGTTTTCCAGAACAGGCATTTCTGTACATTCTGCCATATTCACCCTGCTTGGATGAGGAATGGAGGTAGTATGAGGATTGTTTCTAGTGGACTCTGTGTAGCACGAGGCCAGCACTTTCTGAAGTAGCAGCACAGCTTCTCTAAGCCAACACCCATTTGAAATGGGCTTTGGGCCAATGCCCTGTGTGCTGGCCCCATGCAAGTCCTTTGAAGCTTTCATTCCTGGCTCAGCAGTCCCTTCACATATATTTCTAAGCATTTGCTGTACTGAGTGGTTTCATTTGGCTTCTGTTGCAAGGAGCATATAAACTTCCCCCTCCGTCAGGTAAAACTTTGTGCTGCATTTTGTCTGAGCCCTGTTCCAGTCCTCCTCCCTGGATCTGGGAGGGAAGTAGAAGAAAAAAAGCCATGTGAAGAACAACTTTGTTCAAGACCTTTGCAAAGTCAGCTATTAGTATAGGTCAGCAGTGCTTTCAGCTGCTTGTTCAAGCCCAGTTAAAATGTAAAACAAGCTGCCTCTTTAATAGCAGTTTCTGAGGCACAAGGTTTTTTTCCCAGCAGAGTTTTCCTAACATGTCAGCTAAGGTGCAGCTGCCATCACTTTGCCCTCAAGCTCTGAAAAATTCTCAAGCTTTTGTCTTTTTGCTGAGTGTTGGAGGGACGGTCTGACTGGAGGAATCTCCTTTAGGAGTTGAATCAGTCTGTATTTGTCTGTGGCATCCCAGTTGTTTTTCATCTAATTGTCTCTGTTTCTTCTGGAAGCAGTTTCTCTTTTTTGTGCATAATAGTGATGCTCACTCAAACAGTGATTTATTGAGCATTTCCAGCATCTCTTAGGTGTCAGTTGTTACCCAATTATGTTTCATTTTCTCTGCAGCTCCAGAAGTTTATCCAGTGGCTGGAGGAGGCAGAGGAGGAGTCGTCTGAGGGCGACCAAGACTGACATGGTGGCTCAGCATGAGAAGAGGCTCTCACTGCCTTTCTGGGCCAAGTGGGCAGGGCAAGATCAATGCCAGTGCATGGTGTGTAGATGTGGGGCCTGACATCGAGGTGACTGACAATCCCATCATTAATTCAGTTGTGTGTTCCCAACTTCGCCACTTCCCTCCCTCCCTCATTTGCACCTTGTGTTGCAACCCAGTATAAAAACTATAAGGGAAAAGCAGGAGGCGGTGATACCTAAAATCCCTCTGGAGCCTGGATATGATGTACTATAAGCTATCTTTTGGGAGGTCATTGTTACTAATACAAAGGGAGAATAGATGCAAATGCATACAATGCCCCTGGAGATCTAACCATCCGGGTTGTGGAAGAATGGTCATACAGCTAAGGTATTTGGAGTCATTGTTGCTTCTGGAGCTAAAGGAACTCCTTCTGAAGAGACACTGGCAAGGTTGGTGAGTAAGAGCGTGCAGATTAGGATCTGGAGTGCAGGACTGGAATTCAGGAGTTCTTGTGCCTGGAGAAGATGCAGTTGTCTGAGGATGCCCAAGGCATTTTGCAGCCTAGAAGGCACTTCTGTGATCTTTCCAAAAGGGAAAACCTCTTGCCATCTGCCATGCTAGGATCTAACACAAATTGCACAGCAGAGTTGGTAAAACCACGTGTTTCCCATGCTGTAGAACTGGGGGTGATGTGTACTCAGCTTCCCCACAGGGTTGGTTGATGGTGGATGGCTGTACAGATCATCATATCCTGCATGTGATCATTCTTCTGTGCCCCCATCTTAGCAGACATGTTTTAGAGAAGTGTCTGTTTCTTTATTTTTTTTATGAAAAGGGAGCAGAGGTGCCTGGCTCCTCGCACTGCACCAACTACACTTGTGTTTTGCCCTGGGGGGCAAAATTGACTGCACCAGCTGCTTTGAGGAGAATGCAAGTTCCTAAGTTCTGCTTCAGTGTGAAAAGAGGCGAATGGTATTTCCTTCAGCAGCACATGGTCTGTGTATTCATGTGATTTCAGTTATATAAGCTTGCTTACTTCATGGCCATTTATTTATTTGAGAACTTCCCTCAGACAGCAGGGAAAGTGCTGCAAACCCACTGTGAGGCTCTGCAGCCGCAGAGCAGCTCAGCAGGCAAGCAGGGAGTGAGCGTGCCTTTGGCTCAATGTGTGGCAGCAGCAAGGCCTTTAAGAACAGCTTACTTGGAAGTGTCACTGTGCTGTGTTCTCCCCTGCTCTCAAAGAACAGAGTGAAAAGGGTACTGCAACCATCAGCTTGTGTTCATAGGTGGGTTATTTGTTGGATGTGCTGACCTTGCCTCTGCCCCTTCAGGAGGAGCATGGAATAAATCCTTTGCAGGGGGAAATGCACTGGAGCTGCCCACTCAGGATATTTACTTGGCCGTTCCGTGGTGCCACAATTGTCAGTGAGGGGACAGCATTGGATGCTGGAGACCAGGGATACTGCCTCTAAAAAGCTGATGTTCAGGCAGGGCCATCTTGTGCACTCACACTATCAGTTGCCAGGATTGTGCATAAATGTCCTTGTTTTCTGACATTGCAAACTCAGTCTTGTAAATGTTGGGGAAATAGTTGGAATCTGAATTTTCTGTATCTGCCAATATTTAATTCAGGGAGCAAATAAAAACTATCCTGGTGTTACCAGCTTGTTAGCTTTTTTTGACTTGGAATTGTATGTGTCCAGTTTTACATGCCTGAGCAGGGCTTCATGTATAAGTTAAATAACTCATCACTACTTTTTCCTCAGATTTTAAGCACACAATAGGCACATAGGAAATCAGCACAGCATTGAATCGGTGGAAGTGTTTGATGATAACTCATGACCCCTGTTTGCAACTAGAGAACAATTAGTTAAAACTTCTGAACTTGGAATCCTGAAGTGGGTGAGGTTTGGTTTTGTACAGAATTATGTTGTAAAGATGAACCTTAAAGCCAAAGAAATCTGTTATCGTTTGTCACTATGGGAATTGCTGGAAATGTTGGCTGGTATGTCCTGCATTGTGCCCTCCTGATGCTGGGAAATAGAAACTGGCAGAGGCAGGGAAGGGCAGCTACAGTAAAACCATTTGCAAACCAGCTGCAAGACTTAGTAATTTTAAAATCTCCTTTGACATCTCAAGTATTTTTTTTTCCTTTTACAGGGTAAAGATGAGTTAAAAATAAATTTAACATGTAGTGCTGTCAATAGCTCTTTTTTGCGAGAAGTTCTTGATTATTTCTGCCAAGTAACAATTCCACTTTTGTTTTTTCCACATTCCTTCCTCCTTTGCTCCAACTTTGTGGTATGAGCTGCTTTTTTACCTGGGGGTTAAAATCCAAGGGGAGAATGTTGCTCTATAGCCACATCCTTCAGGCCTTGGTGGTGTGTATGATGGGGTAGTTTTACCGATGTCAAGAATAGAGTAGCAGAAAAAAAACCAAATTTGGACACTTGATACTCTCCAAGGTGGAGTTCTTGCATGGTGGAGCATCCTTATGTACTGGTACATATTGTACTTTTTAAAGGAGCATTTACTCCATTGCTGAAGTGTAGGGTGGGTTTGATGCTTTCTTGTTGCTTCAGTCAAGATGTTTTTTTAGTTGGAAGACTAGAAATGCCTTTGAGAGCAATCATGAATGTGGAATCATTGCTACCCATTTCTGAGCAATATAAGCAGTAAGTACTTTATTTTCCTAAGGCTATAATAATCATCTTTTCTGACTTCCTATCTGACAGGGATGGATGGAGGGAGGGAGGGAGGGAGGGATGGATGGATGGAAACCTGGTGTTCCTGTATCAAACCCAAAACTTCAGTTAACAACAGTAACCCTTTTAAAAGAAGATAATAGTTTGGTGTTGCTTAAAGGTGTGATGGAACTCAAGTATATCCACCTCTGCTTTGGGCTGTTCCAAGATGCAATAAAATACCTGAAATTTTTGTACTCTGTAAGGAGAAGCAACGTTATCAATGCTCTAATTTTTAAGTTGCAATAATTGCAAAAATAATCCAGCAGGCAGTTCAGAAACTCTTCCTTGTGGGCCTTGGAGTGCACAGCACAATCCCCTCCTGCTAATTTCTTTGGCACTGTGTTCTCAGCTTCCATTCAGTGAGTCATACAGCACAAGGCCTCTGTGAACAGTGAAACCGATCTATCGAGTCTATTCAGTCACTTGGCCTGTTTTAAAAGAAAAGGCAGCTGTAGCGATGAGATTTCATCTACAACCACCCTGGGGGATGTGGCACCCCTCCGCTGACCTGCCTGTTCTCCCTTGGGAGCTCAGCACCACCGAAAATTGCCCTTTTGGTAACAAAGGTAACAAATTTGTTGCCCTTCTGGTAACAAATACAAAGGTATTGTAATATGCACAATACAGACTCCAAGGTGCATCCACGGCTGTGCTGGGAGGTGGGTGAGACAGTGGCCCTGCCAGGAGCAGACTGAGATTCTTTCACATGTGCCTGCGTTTGGGGCAGGGAGGTGTTCCTAAGAGAATTTAAGATTAGCTCTGTCAGGGTTGGCACAGGAAAAAGCAACTTAAACTAAACTTTTCCATTCCTGACCTGGATTCCTCATTTCAGGTACACCAGCTTTTACCACAGAGCTCCGAGCATAAGGAAATTACAATCTTCCAAGAGTTGATGTGGAAACATGGGAGAGTCTCAGACCTCTTACAGCTTCTGCTTACCTGAGGACTTTCCTTGATTTTTTTTTTTTTTCACTTTAATGTCAGGTTCTTCCCCCAGTCTAGCAGTGCTGCCCAGGTAATTACTAGAAATGCCTGCAGGACTCTTTAATGCATTAGGAGGCTTATTTAGCTCAGCCTGCCTGCCTGCCTGCCTGCCTGCCTGAGGAACTTGGCCCTGTTCCCTGCAGGATCTCTCTGGCTCCTTTTCCTACGGCAGGGGAGTCTAGTCTGAAGGCTGATCTAGTCTCATGCCCTGTGCAGGCCCATGGTGTGGTGCTTCCTCTGCATTTGTTCCTTCTAATCCAGGAGAGAGCAAGGCGGTTCTTGCCCTTCCTGTTGGTGGGTGTTCCCAAAACTCCATCCACCCCAGCTTTGCTGTCAGCCACAGCTCCGGGAAACTGCTGGTGGAGATGGTTCCTTGGTGCCTGCTGCATGCTGGCAAGGTGTGCAGAGGGGAAACCAGACAGCCTGAGACTGCTGTGGAAGAGAGGCAAGTCCTAGGGGCTGGGGTCACAATGCTGATGACTATAGGTAAGAATGTGCTGGGATCTGGGGAGATGGAGGATGGGAAAAAAACACACAGCCAAAGGGTGCCCTGTTGAAGAAGCCATGGTATGTGGAACAGAGGATGCTCATGAAGAGCAAAGAGTCTGCTTGGTGAGGAAAAGGTCTGAGTACTGGGGTTAGTTGTTGGATGGTGACAAGGGTTTCAGAGTGTTATAAATGAAAAGCGAAATCAAAGATTATCAAACAACAATTTATTAAAACAATCCCATCACCAATACGGAAAAGTCACAATTAAGGAAACAACACTGGTGTGGGTGGTAGGGAGACCGTGTCTGAGAGACTGATCTGCCCTATCCACATCGTACAGTCTGTAGGGTCCGGTTTTTTTAGGGTTTTTTGTATCCTCAGGCAAGGTTTATTGTGTGGTTTGGTATGGTGTTCATAAGTAAGTCCGATAATTCAGGTTCTGAAAGGATTTCCTGGCCAGGCTCGGGCTGCTGAATAGATTTCCTGGAACCCCTGATTGTCGTGTCTTTCGGCTCCCGATCCATATCAGGTGTTGATGACCGGTAGGAGGCGGTGATTATGGGCCATCTCCAGTCCGGCCATCCCTTTTCTGTTGTAAATGTTCCTTCGCCAAACTTACTGTTCCACGGAGAATGGGTCTGATAAGCAAGTTTCGCTGCTGGACACACCTGGGCTCAATCATAGTCAAGTTACTGATTTCTCGATTCATTTTACACAAAACATATTTTATACCACATGAATTTTTCTACACCATTCAATATATATAACAAGAGGAAAGCCTCAGCTGGAGAGGAGCTGGGGTGGGTGGTAGTCCCTGTGTGTAGTGGCCATCCGAGATACATTACATGGAGCTCAAAGGGATCTGTACATGGAAGGATAGGGTAGAGATGGAAATGCCTCATGTTTTGTAAGCTATACTGATGGGGAAAATAGCCGTATTAGGAGCATGAGAAGGCTGGGAGGTGTGTGATAAAGGTCCGGGGCGGCAGGGATAGAAGGGGAGGCCTGGGGCGTGGACAGAAGCAGAGGTCGTGGGACACAAGAATGACCCTGTGATGCAGCATCAGAAGGGTGTAAAGGCGGTGTGAAAGCTGAATGGGGGTGGGGAGCCTGGGAGAGGTCTATTCCCAGCTGGCACTGGGAATGTGGGTGCACGGGGAGTACCAGGCTGTGGACAGGAGGATGTGGATGTAAAGTAAAAATCCCAACGTACCCACGAGCAATGGGGCTGGAGGTGTGCAGTCCCAAGGGCCAGGCACCCACATGGAGCCCAGCAGCAGCGGGGATGGATGGGTGTGTACGGGGGTCAGTCCCAAATGAGAGGGTCGGTTCCAGTGAGGGGGGGGTCGGGGTCTCCTATCTATCGATGCGGGGTCTGGCTCGGGGGCAGGGTGCGGGCCAGCATCGTGGCGGGATCTGGGCCCAAGCTCCCGGGCTGCCCGCTGAGCCCGGTCCCGGCCCATGTCGGGTCCCGGTGCGGGGTCGGTCCCG
>VXBB01024251.1:176626-194848 GCA_013399915.1 Illadopsis cleaveri | reverse complement strand
CCGTGCACCCCAGGACCTCACCTGTGGGGAGGATGGTGGCCATACTCCCTTGTGCACATTCTCTGGGGTTCGTTGTCCCTGGGCACTGCCTCCGGGGACAGCCGCACGTCTTCGGATCCCGCATCAGTTCTGGGGAAGCTGCCCCATGCTACCTCCTCAGTGAGGGAGCTGGTGATACCCTGCTTTAGGTGCCAGAGGCCCCTTGGAGGAGACCATCATCCCCATCTGAGCGTCACCCCCTCCCCATACTCAGGATGCTTGACCAACACTTTGCCTGAGGGGGTATCTCCAATGCAGCCCACACTGGGGTGTCTAAGGTGGCATCCCCAGGTTGTATCCTACTCAAGACTGTCATTCCCCGCCAAAAGGACCTGGGCATCTCCCACTGTGCCCGCCTGGGGAAAGTGCCCCTTGCTCCCTCCAAAAGTGTGTGGAGGTAGTGCCACCTCCATCAGCCCTTTCCGTGAAATGGATTTGGAGACAGTTTTGTTCTCCTACCATCCATTTTGGGGAGAGACATCCATTTTGGCAGCTTTGTCCTCCACATTTCATTTTTGGGAAGAATGCATATAGAAGACCAGCTTTCTCCTCCCCTGCCTCCATGGAGAAGGAGTGAGAGCTCTCCATGTGCTGCCTATCTCTGAGTAAGGGCTGTGTGCAAGACCCGCTGTACCCATGTACATCCCATCCTCAAAGTGAGATGTCCCATGCTCAATCTCTGGTATGGAAAAGGGGTGCAGCCCTGCCTCATATCCCATCTCCTGCAGGGTGACTCTCTTCCAACACCAGTGTTTCCATCACTTCTTTTGTGATGCTCTTTGGTTCTTCCCATCACAAGTGGCTCTTTGGAGGTGAGGAGGTGTGTTCTGTCCCTTGTTTGGATGTTATACTCACCAATCTTCTGGGGAGCCCCTCCTGTCTCCTGCCTGCATAAAGCTGGTTACTGTTCTGGGGAGCAAGTACCATGTGAAGCCAGCTCCCTGTAAGACCCTTTGTCCTCACTCTGTTTTGTCTAGATTTTCTACATCTGACTTTCCTTTTGCCTTTTTGAAGACCTCTTTTTCCATCCTGGGACCCTTTTGGTTTCCACAGCATGTGACCCTTTACCATTCCTAGGACTTTGGTATTTGAAGGAGTTGTGTGATGCTTCCTCCTCTGAAGATTTAATGTTTACAGTAGGTCTTGTGTATGGGGTTGAAAAGTGTTTTCAGTTTTATAGCCTTCCCACTGCACCAAATACCTCTCTAGGCTGTGATTTTGGCTTGTACCCCATGTTGAACAGGGCTGGGCCTGTTTGGGATTTGGATGAGATCTGTGTGGCTGCCTCAGCAGGGGGTGCTCTCCCCTCCTTAGCCAAATCATCCCAGTGCCCAGGTTCCCGTTAGTTTGGGAGGTGCCAGCTTTCAGATGAGGCTTGAAATTTGGAGTCACTCCTTTGACCACAGTCTGGGATGCTTTGCCTCCCTAAATTCCTCCTGACCCAGTGGAGAGCTTTAGTCCTTAGAAGCTTCCCCCTTCTCTCCTGGCAAATAAGTCTCCAGCCCTCATTTTCCATAAATTTCCTCAGCAGTATCAGTTGTCTGTGGGTCGTTTCCTGTCCCTCAGCTGTTGAGTAGCGTTGGGTGCTATGAAACAGCTGCCTCTCCCTGTCTCGGAGGGGACCATATTCATTGGTGGGAGAAGCAAATTCTCCATGCATGCTGTTTGTAAACAAATGCTTTGGGATCCTTTGAAATGTTGTTCTTGAAGTGAATTCAAACTTGTCTTGAATGAAACATTGCCATGTGGGTGGGAGAGTGCACAACTATAAACAAAGTTTGGTAATAAATAGCAGCGTCTTGCACTGGGAAGAGGGGTCTGGTGGCAGTGAAGTTTTGTGCTGTGCCTTTTCATCCTCCTCTGTCTCTTTAAGGTTCTACAAGAGGAGGTACATGGTGGATTAACAAAACTCAACTGTAGAGCAGCATAGGGAGTTTATGGTGGGTGATAGCAGGGAGAGGGGAAAGTCACTTAGGAAGGCACCACAAGATCAGTTGCATCAGAAATGCATGAGATGCGATTTTTGTTTTGACCAGTTCAGCTAATTTGTTTGGGAAGCATAAACTGCTCTGGAAGGGAAGGTGCAGCTGAGAGGGCACCCGGGGCTGTGTATGGGCAGCCCATTCCTTGGAGAAGTCCTGGGCAATGAGTTGTGCAGGTGGAGCAGCATGTGCAAGGCCTGTGGTGTGACAGAGAGAGCAAGCCTCTCGTGGTGTCACCATGGATGCTTCATCAGGAAAGCTGTCTCTGCTGCTTTCCAGAGAACTGAAGAACTTGCTGGGGGTTGAAACACGGTGGGAACAACCAGAGCAGTCCAGCTGCTCTGAGAAGCCCTGAAGGCCCAGGCAGCACACAAAATAGAATTAAAGAATCATTTTGGTTTGAAAAGACCTTTAAGATCATTGAGTCCAGCTGAAAAATTTCATGATCTCTGGTAATTGATGTCCATGAGAAAGCGAGCCATTGGCCTGCAGGGAGAATCAGAGACAGAAGGGCAGGAGGCACCTTGGCTGCTTGACTGTGAATGCATGGGCAATTAGTGAGAACTAGAAGGAGGTTAACAATGGTGGCATTCAGAAGCTGACAGGGAAAAGCATTTCTCTCTCACACATGTATTCCTCTCAGCTCCTTCCCTGAGGGGATTCCCTCAGGGTGCCTTCTGTCTGGTTTGTGCTGGGCTGCTGTCTGTCAACTGGGCAGTGTCCAGGAGTAGGACCCAGGTTAAAGCCCCCTCAATGAGAGATGAAGTAGATGGCCTTAGGGCAGCTGATCAATGAGGAGGAGGCCTGCAGGTCCCATGGTTCTGCTTTGGACCTTCTGCAGGATCCCTGTGGCATAAAGCAAACTTTTCCTTTCATCTCTTATTAGGAATGGAGGCATCTCACCTTCCAGAGCCAGCTGGAGCAGGATGTCCAGTGTTTCCTCTCACCTCTGTTGCTCAGTCTGAATCTTTCTCACTCTTCCTCTTTTTTCCAGGCTGTAGATCTCCAGTCTGGTATTCCCTTCAGCTCACCCCATTCCCAAGGCAGTATTAGAGCCTCAGTCTTGGTGTGTGGGATTTTTCATTCTTTTGTTTATCTTGTTAATATTTGTTTGCTCTGAGAAATCAGAGTTGTGATGGAGCAGCTTCAGTGTTTACATCTCCTTGGAAATATGAACTGAGGTTCCCCTGGGTGACTGTGGAATTGTTGGGCTATGGCAGGAGTTAGTGCTCAGCTTCAAATAATTAAGACCCCAGAGTGGTGGGTGTCACTTCCAGGTGGCAGGGAGGAGAAAGGAGAAGAATTCATGCACTTGGTCCTGGGGAGAGAAGTTGTGAGCAGCAGAAAGGCTGCAGGGTTTTGTTCCTGATCCAGTGGGCTACAGAGGTACGTAACAGGGTGCAGATATCTGTGCCTTTGTTGGCTTTGTGTCTTGCTAATCCCAGCAGAGGAGGCACATGGAGGTCAGCTGATGGATGGTGTGAGTGTGGCAGTGCACAGATGTCGTAGGCTCTTCTTGGACCTGAGATACTTTGTGTGGATGTGTCTCACCATGAAGACTGGAACTACCCTTGGCTGCTAACATTGCACTCACTAGAGAAGGAAGGTTTCTTCCTGCTGCTTGAATCTTTTCATTCAGTGTTTCACAGGTAATAGCTATGTGCTGGTCAGCAGGAGAGCACCTTAGATCAGTGCAGTGCTGTGACTGCTTGTGACATCCATGTTCTCCATCAGACCTCCCCCAGGTTTTTAATGGGATTTTGAGCAAGCTTTTTTATTTCCTTTTTTTGTTGTTGTTCTTAATCCATGAAATGGAATTTCCAGCTGTGCATTGTCTTGTCCACTTGACTCTGGGAGCATCTTGGGCAAACATCTGTGTGGCTCTTAGCATGACAGAGCTCTCAGTTATCTACAGGTGCTGCAAGAACAGGATTGTAAATTCTTCTGGGTACCCGTGCAGTTGGGAAGGGAGCAATCATGCTGATGGTTTGTAGTTTGGTGGGACATAGGCTTCAGTCATGTATAAAGTGTTGTCTCCTACCCAAGTCCATCATGAGAAATTTACCTGGGCAGAGTGGAGTTCTCACCAGCCAGGTGTCGTGCACGTTTGCCTCAGCTAAACTACAGATTTGTCTTTTCATCTGGTACAACTCTGAGAATATTCTTATGTCAGCTGAAATGTGATTTCTTTTGATTCATTTTCTGTTTCTTATTGATACTGCTCATTTTTTATCGATCAAAATGTGTTCCCACAGGGGTGTACTAAAGTTCAGGCTAAAGTTTTCAGAGCAGTTTAATGAGTGCAGTTTGTGTGTCCAGGTAAATCCTTAGCACCTGGCCTGAAGTTCTGCCTTGTCTTTCCATAAATTGTGGAGTGCCTGAAAGTTTGAATCTCTTTGGCCTGTGAAGAAATCACTTTGGTGATCATTTCGTTTATCTTCACTTGGCCACCTCCCCTCTTCCAGACTGGAGAGCAGAAAGGCCCCATTCTTCTGCAAAGGGACCACTCCTCCCTCCCCATCCTACTGGTTCTGCATTGCTGGGAGAACACCAGTGATCTGAGGTACAGTGGTAGGATAGTGCTGCTCCTCCTGCCACTGCTGGTTTCTCCCTCTTGCAGGTCTCCATTCCAATTTTAGTTTCATAGCTGTGGTGATTCCTTGGTCTCAGCTGTGAAGTGAAAATTGGTATCCAGCTAATCACTGGCCTAGTATCTTATCCAGACCTGCTTAATTATCACCTGCTGTCCAAAGCCGGGTCCAAGGCAGTGATTAGGACACACTCTGGAGGCAGAACAAAGCGGGTGCTGCTGGAATCCCCAGTGTAGGGGTCAGATGCCATTGGCATTTGGCGGCCTCATCTCTGCACATGTGCATGAGGAAACGTGTTGATGCGCTCTGAAAGGCCGAGTGATTTATTTTTATTGCAGGGTCTTTTTGAAATTGATGCCAGCGGTGACCGTCCTCCTGGCTGGAAATGCTGGGAGCTGGGGAAGGGATCCTAAACTTAATAAGCAGTGTCAGTTTCTAAGCAGTGGTGAGCACTGGCATGGTGCCCCTGCCTTTCCTGCCAGCTCTTTGTGGCATGTGTTGGGGGAGTTGTTTTATTTTGATTTTGGGAACTTTTAAAAATTTATTTTTAATTGGAAACTTTTGCTGTCTCCAGAAGACCTTTGCCTGTCCCATGCCCCTGGTGGAGACTGCTTCCATGTCAGCATGAATTTCATGCTGGGAGAGGTTGGCAAGAAGTCTGTGGGTGAAAAGGCCTACAAAACTCCCTTGCATGCTCATGTCCCTTGTGATGGTCTAAGTGACGGCATTGGCCCTACTGGGAGGTGGCCATCACTTTTTTCCAGTTTCTAGTCAGTCCCTGTCCATTCCATGTGGAGGCAAGCACTTTACACATGAGAGGCCACAGCACCCCATCTGTTGTGCTCCAGAGGATATTTCCGTGCCTGCTGTGAGGTGAGCTGCCCTGGTTAGCAAGGACCCACCAGCAGTTACTTCAGACATTTTGCATGTAGGTTACTGCAGCCTGTGCCTCTGTCCCCTGAGCTGCTGAGGATTTGGCAGAGAGCTGCAAACCACTGTCTGCGTTCGTGGTGGGGAGTTCCTGTAATGCTGCTCGTGCTGGGGGTGGCCCGTGGATACTGGAGCTGTTTCTGGCTGGAGCTGCTGCTGGAAGCTGTTTCCAAGTGTTGTGATGGTGGTGGGGGCTACAGCAGTGCCAGGGCCGAGGTGAAGATGGGGATGGTTAGTTGTCAGCATTCCCTGCTTCCCTGGCCGGTATTGTCTGCACCTGGCCGTGTGTCCTGCTGTTCAGACCCAGCTATTACTGACTCTGTAGGTGTCCGGCGTTCTCAGTTGTGGTTGGGGCTGTGCTCTGAAGGCCACATTGGATGGCAGTCACAGCCTGGTTTCTTTGCCCAGGGGTGGCGTTCAGAAAGCCAAGTTAGCCAAATCAGGCTGCAGACCAATTTCCCTAAGGCCTTGTGTGTCCTATGCAAACAATGAAGCTTTACAACATCTATTGAACTAGTTTGCAGCCAGAAGTGGTCAGAATTTTTTTTTTTTTTTTGACTGAATGTATTTTCTCCCAAAATATGGTGTTATTTTGAAGCCAGCATTTTTCTTAGGGAGGCATTGTTTTCAGTTATGTGTTTGATGGCAATGTTTCTTGATTTTAAGCCTCTTTTGTAATTTTTGAAAAAAAAGAGAAAAAAAGAGAAAGGTCAAGAAACCTTTACTCAGCCATGTCAATGCAGCTGTTTTGGTGCAGTTCAGTGTTCTGAAATCCTCTGGAGGACTCTGGTCCTCCAACTTCCAGCACAGTGCAAAAACCTACCTTGATGTCTCAGAAATTGCTGCAAAGTAAATCAGTGTGCCCCAACTGTGGTACAGCTGTGCTCCAGCATGGTTCAGTCTGGGAGGTCAAGGCAAAATGCCTTAAAAATGGCTCATAAACCACCATAATTTGGGTCACAGTCTGAGCATTTTTTGTTGTTATGGGATGATAATGGTGGCTCCACTGCTCAGTTTTCTGATTCCTGCTGAGATACATCTTTTTTCTAAAGTGAACTCTAGAATTTCATCTAGAACTTTGCCGTTCCCAAATCCCAGACATTGACTTGCCCACAGAGTGGGTACTGGGTCTTCTGAGTGGAAGTATAAGCAGCGATGTTCCTTTCTACATGGATGCAGTGAGAGCAGGATGTTGCTGGCAAAGGCAGTATTTCATAATGGACTCTGGAAGGAAAATGCTGGTATGTAGGGGTGGAGGTAGATGGTCCATGAGCCTAAGGTCATTGTGCTTGGAGGACTGAGCTTTCAATAAGTCCCTCTTCTCTATCATGCTTCTGGCCTCTTTCTCCCGTTATTTCTTCACCTGGTAGGTGTGAACTCTTGGAAGGTGGAGGCAGCCACCCATCACTGTGCTTGTGGAGCTGCTCAGGAAAAAAGGGCCTGTGAAAATAAGCAGAGAAAATCTAGTTTCCCCCACAGCTTTTCTGCTGCACACATGGGTTTGGCTTCAATCCTCTGTCAGGGTGGGCATCAGGCCCTTCATCTAGACTTGAAAGCTGTATATGTAGAGGTGTAGGGAGCATAGTTGAAATTCCTGAAGTCCTTTTTGAGCTCAGTGTACTTAAAGGGGTAGAAAGCCTCTTCCGTGTCTGCATGGTAGTTGCTGAACTGTTCTGAGCTGAGGGTACCTGCTGTAATGAATTGCTACTCCTCCACCCTTGCTTGCATCCAAATAAATAGAACAATGTTGTGGTTTAAGACATTTGATCTGTGAAAGGGCCCGTGAAGAGGAGCTGGGCTTGCAGAACACAACAGATACTGAGTCTGCAGGAAATTGCCTTCATGTTGCACCAGCTTTGCATCGTGCTGCACATCTGATGAGGCAGCAGTCAGGGCTGTGTGTTTTTGGTGTTTCCTATTGATTTCCTCCTCTTTCCATCCCTTGTTTGTTATTCAGAGCCTGCCCTTCTGACCTGTGCTGGATGGATTGTTGTTTTCCAGAAGGGGGATGTGGCACCACGTGGCTACGTTACTGTTTGTCCCGCTGGTGCTGGCTTGTTAGGCAGCAGCTGGCAAGTTAAGTAAAACTTAATCCCGCTGGTGGCTGCCGTTGGAAATTTTTGGACCAAATCCTTTTGTAAAGGCTTTTTGGAAGGCATTTCAATAAAGTACAAATAGGGGAATTAGTCTAATCTCTGTGACTTTGTCTGCTTTGTCCATGTGCTTATCTGTGTAATGCCATGGTGGCCTTAGGAGAGAGTGTGAGCTTTTGGGCTGTGAACATCACTGTCTCTGAGGACTGTTAGCTTGCCGAGCTGAAGCATTAGTGTCTCCCTGAGCCCCAAAGCTCTGGGTTTCACTTGTTTCCATTGCTATGTTGTTACTACTGTAGCACTAATATTAAACCCATCCAGGAATGGGTTGGAACTCTCGGGAGGCTTTGGCAGGCAGAGATGCCTGGTGCTGACCTTCCTGTGCTGTGTAATTCTGTATCACAGTGGAGAGTTGGGAATGTTGTGGTTGCTGTATCAGTTATTTGTTAAAGGCGACATGCCAGAGGTGTTGTTTTTCCAGTCACAGCTAGCTATGGAAGGCAGCAGAAGCAGCATTTGGGAACCCTACTCCACTAAATCCTTTGTGGTGATTATCTCCTTGCTGGGGTATCTGTCCTTGTGTCTTTGTTAGGATGTTAGAGCTGGAGGAAAAGAGGATGCATTGTGAGCAGTGGCTGAGTTGCTGCAGTGGGAGTCTGTCCTTCTGGTCCTGGCTGAAGACAGAAGCTGAAGTAGGAAAAGCTTCCTCACATGACTTGGAGGAAAGCTCTGTTTCTGGGAGAGCTGTCACTGGCTGCTGTGTGGGAAGGTCTTTCCTCTGCTGGTTTTTGACCTGCCCCTGGGGTTTGGAGAAGAATTTATTTGCTACATGGCCCCTCTGATTGCTGACAGCTGTCTCTGTGATGGGCCAGGAGTTCTGGGTCTGGGTAACAGAGTTTGTGGACTTTTCCTTGTTTGCTGGTGGCTACAGGCTGGTTCTGGGGATGCCAAGAGTCTGCCAGAGGGGTCTGTGTTTCAGGAGCTTTGGCTCTGCATGGATTATTATAGCAGGGAAACTGGTGTTAGCACAGTAACCTGCCCCTGCCTGGGCTTCAGCTCTTTCCCTCAGCATTACTCTGACCACCTACTCGTGGTCTTTTTGTGTCTCATGATCTGTGAGCAAATAGGTTGTCCCCTGTACTGTGCCGCTGTTGTTGACGGCCTGAGCAGTGTCAGCAGTGGGTGACAACCTTGGTTTCATGGCCTGATGCCATCAGGGCAGGGAGAAAGTTGCTGCAGTGCCAATGGCTGTTGCCTGGTTGGCTCCAGGGCACAGCAGCTTCTCGAACTGAGTCTTTTTCCAGAAGCTATGATGGATATGCAAACTCCATACTTGTGTTTGCATACAGCTAACCAGCTGTCCCAGTTCATTCAGCCCTGCCTAGCTCAACCAGTATGTTAGTGCCATTCACACAGACTTGCCTGTGGGCCCAGCTGGGGCTGTGCCATACTGGAAATTCATATAGGGCCTCAATGCATGAAGTCTTGCTATAGCATTTGAGTTTTCTTACTGGTTTTTGTGGCTCTGAGAAGGGAGGATTTTCATGGTTCTGGCTGTGGAGCTGAGTCTCTTATGGCAAACCTGACTTAGACATAGAGCTGGTAAATACACATTTAGGTCCTGAAGGGGGTCCTGTGAGGTGGATTCTTTTTCTAGATTAAAACTGTGTTGTTTCAACTGGGGCCAAAAGGTTAGACTTGGAAAAACTCTTTAAGACTATTCCTTGTCTAGTCATCCTGGAAGTGTCAAGGGACTTTGAGGATGTCACCATCTGCATCAGTTTAGGGTGAGCTCTGGGTTTCCTTGGGGCTGTTCCAAACTAACACGAGGTGTGTAACATCTTTGTGTAACAGTGTGCATGATGTTGGAGCTGGGTCTAACTTAGCTGTGCCATGTAGTAGAAGGGTTTGTAGATTTGAGGTGGGGACTGTGTCTGGCCATGTTGACTGTAGGGTCCAGCTGTGCCCCTGGTTGATCAACACGTGGTGCTGGCACTATGTGTTTGTGGTCACTCTACATGTAACTTACAGGAGAGATGCTTCACAGGAATTTGATATCAGTACTGCAGATAATTAGGAAGCTCAAAAGCAGGGTGGTCTTGTAACTTGACTTACCAGCAGATCCACAGACACAGGAAATGGCTGTATTGCAGTAATAACATGTGATGAGTATTTCTGAACTGCCTTTGGGAATAGTTAATGTGTAGAATGACCAGTTCAAGACAGTTTCCTAGCTCATGGGATATTTACAGACTTATAGACAGGTTGTACGGCCTTCCACTATGTTTCTTCCATTCTTGAAGGAGCTAGGAGTTGGCAGTTGTGGCTTTGAGACCCTGCACAAGTGGAACATTTCATGTCATGTGATGATGATTTCTGGAGGTCAATGGCCATTACCCAGCCTTTGGTGCAGTTGTCAGAGACAGCAGGTGGAAGATTTTGCATGGTATATGACAGGGTCAGGTCCAGGAGTTCACAGTGTCAAAGAAAAGAAGCAGTTGGACCTGGTGCTACAGTGATCCAAGACATTGTCCTCTTCTAAACTGAGGGGAAGCTTGCCCTCTTGTTGAAAAGGAAGATGATTCCTGTTGTAGAGGTGAGTCCTGGTAGGACATGAACTGAATGCTGTACATGGGAACTGTGAAGACTTTTAATTTGCAGTAATGTATTGGGTCCTACTATATGGCTTTCATCTGCTTTCTGGACCTGTAGTTGAGTAAGTTGTGTGCCAGCACGTGCTTGGTTTGGTTAGGACTGGAGCACCTTTCTTGTCCCTTTCTTCCAGCAGTATTTTCATGCTTGCTGGGTTATTGGCTGGAGGCCAAGCCTGGCTGGCCTGGTAAACCTTGGTAGGTTACTTGTGTTCAAGGGTTTGGCCCTATGTCTTAAATGGAGTTTGGTGGATAAGACTGGTGTTAGTGAAATTGATGAAGTATGTAAAAGGCTACTAAAACGTGCTCTATTTGCTGGTTTTTATACAGGGAATTTTTTGTACCATCTACTGCATGACACCATCAAAAGCAGGTGAGGAAGAAAAAGAAGGAGTGTCCCTGGTCTAGCAATGGTCAGAAAAGTTTCTTATGAGTGTTCAGACCCCTCAGGCTGTCTTCTGCCTCCTACATTTTAGGATCAGAGGGATGTAGTATCAGTGTTTGCCCATTTTTCAGATAGCTTGGGATCAGGGACAGAGTTCTGTCTTTGCCACCATGCAACTGTTGCGACACTGAAAGGCTCTTCTTTGCGTGAGTCCTTTTCATTGTCTTTGGCAAATGTTTTGTGGTGAAAGTTTGTTGTGAGCTTTATTAATTGCCTGTTGGTTTTGTGGGGGTTCTCTGCATGTCTTACAGACCCAGTTAGCAGAGCTGTTGCTGATGGCAGCCCAGCTGAATGTGCAGAGTAGGTGCAGCCATCTACAGCCTGTCATGCTTCAAGACCCCTTCCCATCGGGTAGGAGGTTGAGCCGGTTTCCTGGGGGGACTTGCAAAATTGTTTATGCAAGGAGAGAGTAATGTGAGCTGGTCAGTGTCTTGAGGACAGGACACATGTGGAGGCTGCTTTGTCATCTCCTCCTGGAGATCTGTCATTAAATTAAATTAATTATTACCATGATGGGGGGAAATGAACCTTGCTCCTCTTCCCCACAGACATCTGCCTTGGTCTGTGTGGTCCCAGATCTGCTCTGGAGGTATCTGGCTGGCAGAAGGGTGCTCCTAGAGCAGAGGGCTGGTGCTGGGCAGGGCTGCTGTGCTGGCAGCCTGTGATGAGGAGGTGCTGGTGAGCAGACTGCTCTGTGCTTCCCCAGGTGTGGAAGTCCAAACTTTCAGACTTTGTTTCCCACCCTCCCCCTCTTCCCAATTTCCCCCTCTTCTCCTCTCCTTGCTCTCCCGCTGAGTTGATGCTTTTCCAGGAATGAGCTGTACTGCTGGCCCAGCACATTCCACAGCAGCAGCGCTTTCTTGGCAGGAGCCTTGCTTGCTGTTAGAAAAAGCAGGACTGACTTGGTGTCCCTCAGCTGAGGGCCAGAAAAGGAAGGCCTGGTCTTGCATTCCTCATAGTGCATGCAGAGCCTTCACAGGCATCGTGGCCTTCTCCTTTGGTTGTGGTGTATGTGCAAAGATCACACTGTCCCCGCAGCAGCCCGTGGGGCCCTTTACAGCTCCTCACAGTCGTCTTAACCAGTGTGAAATCCCTGGACATTGCAGGGGAAGCTGTTGCTCTTCTAGTCAGCCTAGAAAGAGGGGAGTGACTTCTCACTCATGGGGAGTTACAAGGAGCTTCCTATGGGGCCCAAACACCTCATTCAGAAGCTTCTTGATAAGCTGATGTTGTGTCCTTTGCGTTTTGTTACCAGCAGTAGCCAGATGAACCCTTTGTCCACCTTTGTACTTTTTTCACCTCTGTCCCTATCCCTCTGTCAGCAGGAGCTGGTGTTTTGCAGCTCTGCCTTGTGGGCTCTTCCTGCTGTCTGTGTCCAGATGGAGCTAAGTGTCACAGCAGACCAAGCCTCCTTCCTCCCGTGCACTTGCTGTCTCACAACATCAGTGTGAACCACAGCAACCACATCAGGGTTTTACCCTGTCTCAACACATCTCTGGCAGGGGCCTCTTTGGGCCTGTTTCCTCTCCCACCCTGAATACAAGCCCAGCTTTTGGCCACTGTTATTATATTTGTGGAATTGTCTCCATTCTCTGAAGGTCATTTCTGCAGATGTTTAACCTCAAATCTTTTTTTCTCACAGTGAGTCCCTGCACTTGTCTTGTATCTTTATGTTGGACTATGCAAGCTTTTAGTTATTGAGGAGCTGAAATTGGGTTAGCAGGGTGAAGAACCTGACTTGGCTTCTGCTGGAAGTTCCCGTTTGTCCTGATTTCCAATTCAAAGAGACTGAAAGTGTCACTGAACCTTCGGGAGCCTGCAGAATGCTTCCTTTGATGATGTCTGTAAATGTCCTTCCGGAGGTTGGAAGCATCGCTTGGGCAGGGCGGGATTAATTAGCATGGAGGTGCCTCCTGCAGTCCCCGTGCAGCTTCCTGCTGCCGGTCGGTGGAGGACAGGCCTGTCGGGCTTGTTTCCAGAGCAGGGCTGCAGCCAGATGGTCACTCCGGGATCAAGGTGGGAGGGACTGCCAGGGCTCTGCTCTCACCGTGAAATCAGTCTGTAGCTTTGCTTTGATAAGTGCTGCTCCTGGGCAGGCTTCTGAGCCTGGGTGGCTCCTTCTGAAGTGCCATTCCTGTTTCAGTCTTTGGGCAAGGTTAACAGGAGGTCTGATCTCTGTCATCTCCCACCCAGTGATGCCTGTAGGACTCAGCACAGGTCCAGCTGGAGCCAAGCATCGCCCAGACCTAGGGGCTCTGCTTGCCCTGGTGTTTGTCCAGTGGAGTGATTGCAAATGTGTTGATGAGGGTTTCTCAGGGAAAACAGTTGGCATCTTGGATGTCTGTTCAGCCCTTGCCTGACTGACTGTGGGAGGAAAGCACAAAAAGCTGGAGGTGGTGCATGAAGAGCCTGTGGGGCAGCAGAAGTGAACATGGTTGAGGGAGGCTCTGGGCCCATAGCAGGGGGGATTGGGACTAAATGATCTTTAAGATCCTTTCCTATCCAAACCATTCTCTGAAAACAAAAGAGCCTACTCTTGAGGAGCACAGGTAGTAGCTTGGAAAAATGGAATGACCTTTGAGGAGTCCTTGGTGCTCCCTGGACTTGTTAGGAGGGTGGGGGTGGCTGTTCCTACATAAATGCAGAGGTATGTTGTTGTGGTAGTAGAACAGCTGCTAACAGATGCTTTGTGCTTCTTGATTCTTGAGAAGCACACCAGGTAAAGACAGTGCTGCAAAGGAGTTCACGTTCACATGGGGTGCAGGGACAGACAGGAGGATAGCAGCTCCTCTGGGAAGGAAGGTCTGATTGAACAAAACCATCTACAAATCTGTGTTTCCCTTTTTACCTTGTGCTGCAGCGTAGAGGAGCAGTGCAGAACACCCTGTCTGGGGGCTTGGAAGGGGAATTAAATGGGAGACTGACAGTCTTTATGGTCAGAGAGCTCTTCTCACCCCAGTGTCATGCAATTTGTACTCCTCTTTGCACAGGAGGTGAAAATACAGTGAGGGAAACCCAAAGAGTGCCTTGGCTTACAGAGGCAGCTCAAATCCTCTAATCCTGTTTGATGCGTCCTGTTTGCCTGCAAAGCCTGAGGTCTCACAGACAGACGTGTGATCACTGGCATGTGTATTCTCTGGCTGGGCCTGTAGCTCTTGGGTGAATTGTGTCCCCATGGGAAACACACATACCTGTCTGGGCCTAATCTAACGGGCATGTATTTCCCAACTGAAATCCCAACACTCGTAGAGAATTGCCCCGTCCAATTTTCTCTTCTGGTAAAATGGCTGCAGAGCTCATCCCTGTGGCCTCAGCATTGTCTTACAGAAGAGATGAGGATTTTGCTCTAGAGCCAGGAACTGCTCATTTTTGGGTAGCAGTAAAACATGAAGGTGCTTCCTTTTGCTATGCAGTTTTATTAATCTATACAATCATTTAGAAGCAAGACATCCCTGCCCAAAGGGGAGTGTACAACAGGTCTTGAAAATGAGATCACATTTCTAAGTGTGTAAATCCCTGAAGCTTGTGCTGTTGGGTAGAAGTGTCTCCTGATGTTTTTTTGTTTGGTTGGGGTATTTTTCTTCCTTTTTTGTGAGCTCTAGCAGATGGGGGATGTTAAGGTTACAGGAATGACCAACCTAATTGTGCACTTCTGGAGTGTTGTTACAGAAGATTGTTTATAATTTAATTTCTGGGCTTTGCACTGTTGGGAAGAACGTCGCGTCGCTGTTCTGTAAAGGTCTTTCCTCTTAATAATTGAAGAGACATCTTACTTTTTTCATCTGCTCTGCTAACTTTGCATCTTTTTAGTGTAAACTTGTCACTGCTCAGTTGTGTTCTCCATCTTTGCATCCTGGCCATCAAGTTGTCCAACATACTTGAGAGGTCCCCACCCCTACCTCCCTTCTTGGTACTGATCTCTCTGATTCAGCTTTTCTGTTTACCACCACATCTGTGATTTCTTCTCTCTTGACTATTCTCCCCGCTGCAAGCCCTTAGATAGGCAAGCTGGGGGACAGGACTGCCAGAGACAAGCAGTAATTGCTGCTGAGCTCCAAATCTGCCTCCAAATCTGGGGTTCAAATCCTGTGGAAGCTTTTGTCCATGCCTCTTGGATTTCTTCGGTTGCTGGGCTTGTAGTACTCCATCGGAGTTCTTTGCAGGGATCTTGCTGTGGCTAGTAGATGCTGCTCAGGAGAGACCAGAGCTGGCTGAAGCTAGAAACTCACTTGTATCCGCAGTCTCAGCCAGGCTGGAGGCCACCGAAGGGAAACGAGGAGGCTGGAACACAGCAGCTGCGCTGGTGATGTGTGCACAGCCGGGGTCTGACATGGCGCGGCCGTCCCCGCAGCTTGGGGTTTATGGCCTCCTTTCTCTCCTCTGCACACTCTCTTGTTCCCCACCTTCCCCTCATTCCTAGGACATGACTCTGTGATATAAAATACCCTCTAATTTCCTGAGCCGGGCTGGAACTCCCCGGAGAAGACAGCATCTGCCTGCCTGTCCCTCACCCGCCTCTGCATCCATGTCCGAGGCTGCCAGCTGCTCCCGCCGGCAAGGCAGAGGGAGGGAAACTGGGAGCGTGGCGTCTTCTCAGGCCGTGGGGAGAGGGTCTGCTGGCTCCAAAGGAGGAGCTGATGGGAGGGTGGGGATGGAGCCAGGGTTGGAGCTGGGTTTCCTTTGCTTCCCTCCCTGCTGCCGGGGTTGTCCCTTCCCCTCCCCCAGCTGCATGGGAGCAGATGTGCTGTTTGTGTCAGAGCTGGCAGCCCCTCCGCACACCCCAGCCGGGCTCCTGCGCAGCCAGAGCCTCGTCCCCTCCTCCTCTTCTTCCTCCTCCTCCTCCCCCCAGCTTGGCCCCGTGTCACTGGGGATGGCGGTGGAATCATCCGCCCACTCGGCCTGCCTCCCCTGTAACCCTCCCTCCTTCCTCCCTCCCGCAGGTCTCTTTGTTGGAAAATTCAAGGCAGATGAGTGCCGGGGAGCACTGCGGGCCAGGCGCTGAGCTGCAGCTTGGCCTCGGCATGTCTGCTGGCCCCAGGATGGGAAGGGGGCCGGTGAGTGCCCGGCTGCAGGGCAGTTCTCTGGGCAGAGCAGCAGCACCGAGGGTCCTGGACTTGCACTTGCCTGGGCAAGGCTCGGGTTGCCTCCACATTAAAGGGTTTTTTCCTGGCCACCATTCTTAGCCGTGTTGCACCCAGCCCCCAGCAGGACGTTGGAACATTCAAAACCTGACAGTAAACTCAAAGCAGTCCCTCTGAAATCAGCCTTAGGCAGATGTTTTCCCTGGCTTCGGGTAAAAGGAACGGCTTGGTGAGAACCGAGAGAGCTTGAACTCCTTCTGGGTCTGCTCTTTCAGGATTTCCGGGCTCAGGCCCCATCAGGTGGGGGCTGTTCCCAGCACATTCACAGGATGGTTTTCTCTGCCAGCACATCCGCGGGACAGTTTCATCTCATGGCTGCCTCCCCGTTGAAGCGCGGAGCAGAAACGTGGCACTGCTCACAGCTCCCCCAGAGGCTGCTCGCTCAGTGGCTTCTGACGTGTAAACCTGCGGTCGTGTCCGTGCGAAAAGTGTGACTGGAAGAGTGGTGAGAGGTGGGAGGAGGAAGGCTGCAGCTAGGGCTGAGGCTGGAAAGGAATGGAGGAGGAAGACTGAAGTTCAGGCTGAGGCTGGAAAGGAATGCAGGGCACGAATAGCTGGGATGGCGTGAGGGGTGACAGATGTGAGCAGCGCTGCAGAGATATTCCTGCTTGGCATGTGCCTGACTCCAGCACTATCAGTTTTTGCTCTGTAGAGTCTAAATATATAAGCCATTGTGCTCTGGCATCTGGATGATAAATAGTGATAAATAATGTAGTGGCTGAGGAAGGAGGGAGAAAACTGCTCCGGGGTGGAGCTGACCCCTGGGATGTCTGGGGCAGCCGCAGGGTAATAAGAGTGAGGAGCGACCAGCTCTCAGGACAGAGGGAGCTTGTTCTCCATCAGGCATTGCAGCTGAGGCTGAATGGGTGCGTCTTGGGGTTGGTTTCCTCTGTCCCCACTGAAAGTGGAATAGTTGACTTGTGCTGAGCAATTGGTCACCTTGACCCAGCAAATATATCACCCTGTCCCTTCAGCCACAGGCAGGGCTCTGTGTCCCTGAGCAGGCAGCATGTAGCACTGAAAATTGGCTCTGCCTGAAGTTCTCTCTAGGAATTGGATACAGTCCAGGCTGCTGGCGACAGTATGAATGGCTGCTAGTGCAGCCAGGGCAGGGCGTATGTGTGTGTGCACTTGGAAGTGAGAAGACGACAACTTGCCTGCATTGGAAAGGGCTGGTGTGGGCACCAAAGAGGGTGGGTCCCAAGGGGACTGCCTGTATTTGACATTCATCTGGGCTACAGGGGCTTTGGGCAGAGGCTGGCACAGAACATGCTGAAGAAGCATTAAGATAGCAGGATTTTAATCCATCATCACTGCTCCTTTCCTGCTTTTCCTGCTTCTCCATCTGTGCAAGAGGAATTAACACACATCCTGGGAGTGGATTAGACTGCTCAAACCATGACCTCCTCATCTGTGCCTTCTGGGGCTGGGTAGCCTTTGTGCAGTCCCTTTGCTGCCTCTCCAGTTTTGTCAGGGATTGTGAGTGCCAGCTGCCAGCAAAGGCCTGGTGACGTGCTGCCTTTCAACCCCGTGGGACAGCCCTTTGCTGAGCATGTGTGACACTGGTGCAACCAGTGGGGCTGGCAGGGTGGAGCGAGCCTGCTCCCCCAGTCTGGGCTCCCAGCACTGTTCATTTGCTTTTTGCTGATGCCTTGTGAGTGTTGGCAAGCCTTGTGTGCTGTTTTTGGGGACAGTTGGGGCAGCTGTTGGCACACCAGGGAGCGCAGCCAGGAGCCCAGAGACCTGTTTCTCCAAGTCCCAGCGTGCTGCGACTTGATGGCACTCTGGGGCAATGGGTCACAGCTTCATGTCCCACCTTTGAATCCTCTTCAATTCTCCGTGAGTTGGGGACTAGTTTGGGGACCCTTCAGAGCTGTTGATAGGATTCCACTTCTGAGTAATGTTAGATACTTGTTCTGAGTAATGTTATAATCTACTTACTTTTAATACATAATTTCTCTTGGTTTCACATTCTTTACTTTGTTCTTTTTTGGACTTCTCACCCCCGCCATAATTTTTTCACTATTATTTGTTTCATGTTTTAAGCATAATATGTGTCAAGCTACCTTAGATATGGCTTGGAAGGGGGAACATAGTATCACAAACTAATTGTAATATGTCTTTGTATTAAATAAGAGTGCTTAAAATGTTGTCATTGGGTAGGAAAGGAAATGAGCTTGTTAAAGCCTATTTTGGTGTTCGATTTATGAAAGATAGTAGTAATTGAATCTTCTGAATTTGCAAGTTGTTGTGATTGGAGGTTCTCTGTGGAAAAAGTATTTAGGGGTCCAGTGATATTTAAAATAAAAAAATAAACTTTCTTTCTCCAAAGAAAACTGATTTTTTTTTT